>MU008232.1:29787-95745 GCA_010909165.1 Anthoceros angustus | reverse complement strand
CGCCCTCTGAGTTCCACTAGTCTCGCGCTCGGTCCGTGTGGTCGGTCCCATTACGGAGGCGGTGATCCGGTCGTCGGCACATGCACACACACCACCACGCGTAGGGTCCGCTACTAGGACTTGACTCGGTCTCTAGGAGTAGTCTTGCCTCGGTGACTCAACTCGCGTCAACAAAGGACACACAAGGGCTTGTGAGATAACGCAGATCAACCCCAAAGAAAGATGTTTTCGAGCGTCCGCCTCTTATACTCACGTCCCCGAGGGGCCTTTATTACTCTATCTTGCCCGGTGATGTCGGAGCTCACTTTGCCCAGCACGCAATCCCCTATCTTCCCTAGCTTCCCCATCGTCTTTGGCGGTGGGGCTATGGCCGACCGGGATTCCTTTGCTACCGGTGCCCAATCCCCGGCTACAATTGCAACAAGACCAATCGGATGATCCGCACGCGGAGGCCCTCCTCCGCCGAGACTGCAGCCAGTGCGCCTCTGGCGACAACCGCAGATGACCACCAAGTCCTCCTCCTCATTAAACCTTGGTACTGGTGGGTCCTTGCCCGTGGGTCCACTGAACCCATTCCGGCCTCAGGTGGGTTGAGATCGATCCTCACTCACCCCTTCCCCTTCCGAGTCCCGGACCTCGGGTCCCACCTTCCGAGTTGGAGGGTTCGGTCGCCCGAGTCCGGACCTCGTGGTCCGGGCCTCGCGGTTCCTAGACATCCTCGCCCGAGCATTCTGGGGTCCGTGTTCACCCAACGGACCCCTTCATGTCCCATATCCCCACAGGCTTCTCCTCCCTTGACTCAAACCCTCTCCTTCTTGCCTTGTGTGTCGCGATTTGGACTTACCTCTTTGCTGTGGTGTCCTTAGATCCCTCTCTCGTCCGAAAGTGCTCTCCTTCCCCGCTCTGCCCGAGCACGCCCCCGGTTCTGTGGGCGGCACTATCCCCAGGCCCTCGTCCACCACCCTCCTTCGACATGTAACCATTGCTTTTAATGGACAATTATGGTTAGGGTTACGGCACATGCATATGATGTCACCGAGATGGGCGTTCTACTCTCGGGTTCAAGTGGAGGTAACCCGGAGAAAGACCTGTGACGTTGAGCGAGCACAGACGGAACGTTGGCGGCCGGTTCGGCCGAAGTTGCTCTCAGCAGATGAAGCACCTTTGGCGATGTCTCCCAGCACGTGACTTTACCATGCGCTGTCATCCTCCACCATATCCTCTTCGCCGCGATTCACATCGTCTCGGGATGCCCCCTAAACATTTCGTGTTGCGTACTTTGTATGTGGTGGGCCATCTTCTGGAGTTCTTTGTCATCCGGATCTTCGATTACTAAGTTGTTATGTAGGCGTATGGATATGGATGTGTTTCAAATGCTGCACTGTAAAGCCTTTGGTGTTTGATCGGATAATTGAAGGCGAAACCATGTACAAGGCTTATATGAGGTTAGCCTACATGGCTTCCAAAGCAAAAATGTAGTCCTCAAACTGGTGGAGGCTTTTAAATGCTATCGCCAACTAACACCATAATATTCATACCGGAATAAGCGAGGCGGCTTTCCAATGAATATCTGGTAAGGTGGCGGAACATGGCGAAACCTATTCTGCGGTTCCACAAAAATGTTTTAAAAGTACAGTTCTTTGTGTAGGAAGGCGGGAACATGCCATGAGTTGGGGTGAAAGGGATATCTGACCTCGGTAGGCACACATTTACCTTGAAATGATGCCCATACATGACACTCTGTTGGTGGCGAGGAAGAACGGATAGGCCTTTGCTATTCATTCATTACATAAAGGGTATATGGTTTTGGAAAACGGTTTTAAGGGTGTAATAAGTATTGGAGATGACAATGGAAATTCAACATGCGGTGAGAGTCCCTGTTTCCATCTTCTCGAAATCATGGAATGCAATTCTTTTGCATGCGTGTGGTGTGTGTTTTGTACTTGTCGAGTCCCACCTTCTTCATGGATTAGTGCTATCAAAGGGAAAAGCAGATAAGGGAATTTTAAACCAAACCAATCATCTATCACTTTTCTTTCATTTCAATCCACATTATCTATTACGGCACAATAGGAAAAGCTTACCTTTAAAGCCTACACAATAGGGAAAGTTTACCTTTAAAGGCGGCATGCGCCTTAAAAGAAGACTTGAACCCAAGGAAAGTTTACCTTTAAAGGGCGCGCGGCATCTTAAAAGAACTTGAACCCAAGGAAAGTTTACCTTTAAAGGCGTGCATGGCGCCTTAAAAGACTTGAACCCAAGACCTCTTGTTCATAACTTTCGGTGTTGCCACTTCATTAACTTTCTTGCACACAACAATTGGAAGCACAAACTATATGTTGAAGTAAGGGCCGGCATGCACCATCCCTCTTCTTCTTCTTCTTCTTCTTCTTCTTCATGCCCTTATGCCCCCCATGCTCCTTGTTTTAATAGCCATCCGAGAAGCCATCACGCTCGTGGTTTCTTAGCCACTAGCCTAGGGTGTCTAACAGATGTTGAGCACCAAAGAAGCCATTACGCTAGTAGTTTCGCCAGGGAGGGTGTTTGTCCGACGTCCAGCATTCATTGCCAAAGGCCATGAATCTTGGATGCCGATGCGCCCAAGGCACGTAACGCTTAAGATGACTTGGCCGCATGCCGCGCCTAGGTGTGTCACTTACGGCGTGTTTAGGGTCTTCAAACACGCATTTCAATGCCCATCGAAACCCTGCTTCAGATATTCACGCAAAAGTCGCTTGATGTATATTCACCGCTTAAAATATTATGTCGTTCTTTCCTCCTTCCCCACGCCCGATTTTCCATATTCCCGCTTGGGGCGCCGGGCATGCCGGCCGCCTTACCCGGATCGAACCCGAGGCCCTATTGGGAGGGCATGCCGCAAGTCCCTCTCCCATTAATATCCAAACAACCTGCTTTTTGTGCAGCAACAAAAGACATTGCGCCCCTCACTAAGTACCGAAAACTTTCAGCTTTTATGAGGTCAACACATGGAAGGGCTTGAAGGATGAGCAACGGAGCAGATAGGGACATAGAAGAGGATTTGCACCATCCACGCCGGAGAAAAAGTGCAGACGATTCATGCTCGAGATGTCCAGGATATGCGAGGTTTTGTGAGGAAGAGGAGGTACTTTTGCTTGTGATGGATGTCCCATGGATTCGATAAGGGCCCTAAGGATGGAAGGTTTGATGCATAAGTGTTTTGCATTCCTTCCAATACTTAATCGAATGCGAGGATTTCGTGATGATCATAATGCATGGTGTGAAGATTCACATATTGTGTGGAGCCTATGCGAAGTGGTGGCGTGGACTTGTTTCATTTGTGTGGACAAGACAAATGTCAACAACGACAAGGGTGGGTTCGATACTTGGAGTATGTCATTGTCGTTGGGGTCTCAAGAAAAGCTCGAGTTGCAGCTGGCTGTCATGTTACCTAATGCTTTGCAGGCACTTTCAATGATGGTCGGTCGATGATTGCCCACCATATCGCTAGAAAAGTCGGTATACCATTCACTTGACAAACTTGTTGTCCGCCTACCCTATGGCCTTTAGGTTTGATGATGAAGCTTATCAAGACATTCTCCAAGGAAGGGAATGGATATTGGATGCATGTCGAAATTCATTCCACAAAGCATGTACATGGATATAATCTTGCGGGATGCGGAGGAGGCGACACACGAGCCGCATCGTCGAGGTCCATCTCAATTACAGGCCAAGGAGGTTTGCGTGGCGAAGGATATTGGGAAGGCTCAAATTGTGCCCAAGGGTCGAAGAGAATGAAAGAAAGGTGGAGACCTCTCGATGAGGAGCGACCTTTGGGCTATATGGTACTCAACCTGGAAGTTGGGAAGGAAGATGATGGCCTTGATGATGGATGTTGACACTTTCGGAGAGGCGGACAAGAACGTCTTAGAAGCGTGACCTTAGTTCCGATAGTGTGGCCGGTTTGTGTCGATTGAATCTTGGATCCCGAACTTCCTTAGGTGGCCAAAACATTTTTTCTTGTACCTTTGTATTAAGGCGTATTTGTCTTTGGAGTTCTTTGTCATCCGGATCTTCGGTACTAAGTTATTGTTATCGGCCATGAGGCCTATTTTGAATATCTGAGCAGACGTACTCTACTTAATGAGCATTGCCATTTTGACATCCACGCACCTTAGCACCCTCATTTCAAACAACTTGGAGACAAAATTGAAAAATCCCGAATGATTGCTTGGTAGCGAGGTGCTTTCAAGAGCGGTGTTTGTGTGAATTAATAAGCATGAAAAGTACCAAGCGGCGGCAATTTTTTCATAAGCTTACATTATTCATTATGAATATTATGGTGTTAATCGTAAGTATGAATTGTTAACAAGGTTTTCAAGTCCCTTGATGCAGATCGTGGTATGTTGGTTTCTAAAACATATGGATTCTTTCTTGCCTTCCTCCACCCTTTGTATGTTTTGGTGGGATGCTCACAAGGGCACCATATGCGGAAGATTACTAACTGGTTATCCAAGATAGGAGGGAAATGTCCCAACGCAGTCCGAGCCTGCATTTGACAGTGTCCAAGATGGGCTCCAGACCAGCTGCGTGATAGTAAAACTCGGCCCATCTGATGAGGAGGATGGGCGATACGACGTGCAGCCACTCTAATGATGAGGACTTTCAAGAGCCGAGAGGAGGGTAGGGATGCTCCGTTAGACATACCATTTCCCTGCCCTCAATGGAGGTTCCAACTATGGCCTCGCGGGCGCATCGGTGTTGAGACTGCAACACCCGCATCCCAATCTGTCGGGTTCCTAAGGCACAGCGAAGGGTTTAGAGGCGCGCATGACGCCCATGCCATGCGCCTGAGACGTGATGGCAGTGGGCGAGGCGAGGTCCCATTGAAGGCCCCAAGATCTCGCGATCCGAGGTCAGAGACAGCGAGACTCGAGTGGAAAGGAAGGCATGGTGGGAACGATGCAACAGGTCATAGTAATCGATCACAGAGCGAGGCTGCAGCTGGGGGAAAAAGAAAGAAAAAGTCCAAGAAGGATACAGGGAGTGAAGCCCATCAGATAATATAGAATGCCCATGCGACAGTGATGAGGAAAGACTTGAAGATGCCATTCGGGACCGAATCGTAATTCCATTGACAAGAATCAGGGACTCTGCATATTCAAAGAAAGTTGTTCCGGAGACAGTATTGGTAAAGCTTGAGAATTTGAAGCCCGCATCTTATATTACACCAGATGCCCAAATCAGGAGGGTAGACGAGGCATGGGCAAACTACTTAGCTCGAGTTATTTTGAAGGGAAGGATTGAGGAAGGCATTCTGCCTTTACTGTGCATGATTGACCCCGGGGAGTGCGACGATATTAGCAAGTTGGACTGGAAGAAATTCAGGGCCAAAAAATATATTATGGGTGTCCTTGGGGGGAACCACACATATGCTGCTATGAAGCATCAATATATTGCCCCTGGAAGTCCTGCTATGTAGAAGCGCATAACACCTGCTGAGATGAGAGTTCTTATGATCACTATAACACATGCCGATAAGCGAAGAAAATGTCTTTATTAACAAAGTTAGATATTTACTGGATGAGCTTCTTGGCCATGATGGAGTGCAGATGACCATGTCCTGGAAGTTCAATCTCTATAAGGTTCTTGGATTAATTGAAGATGATGAAGGTCACGAAGATTACGTCTACAAAGCGAGAACAAAGTGGATAAGGACACATATTGTGCATCTCTAAGCGGAGGGCAAGGTATGGGATAATATTGATAAGATCTTTTCAAAGTGGAAGCGGGCGTTACACAGGCGGAAGAAGCACATACTGCGGCACCAAGAAAAAGGGAAGGAAAAGGAAAGTCATATGATCCCAAGCATGAAGCAGTGTATTTCAAGCGAAAGACATGCTCATGAAACCACGAAATCATTCCGGGGTATACGATGAATGTGGACAACGATTCTTGTTCACAACAAGGAAGGTATTGGCGAGCATCCTCGATCTCAAAGGAATGGAGGCGAAATTACTTCAAGAAAGCGCATATTATCAAGTGGCCATGGCTAAACATTTGGATGCTCATCTTCGAGGAAGTGAGGAAGGAATATCCTCTACACTCAGCAGACGACATGATTGCTCGGTTTCAAAGCGGCTTTTTCTTTGGGAAGGTGAGATCCAAACCCTAACAATGTTTACTTTAGTTTTTGCTTAGGGCGGTGGCGGCTCACGTCTAAAGAAGGGAATAGTGGGGGCCGTGCGTGGCCTCCCACTCGATTGTTTGGATGCGGCTGCACATGTCACGGGCGCGGTGGCCGGCGCTGTAGGCCGACCTGCTCTACCACCAGTGGCCGGCGGGCCGCCCCTCGTGTTGGGGCATGGCTGAACCACGATGGCGGCGTGGGCCGTGCGGTCTGACCTTCACCCTCCTCGCAACGTCTCCTTGTTGTGGAATACAATAGGAATGGTGTCCCTGCTCTAACGTTTTTCTTGACAGGCATAAAGGATGTGGAGAATTTGCAAAAGTTGCGAGGATTTCAAGAACTTTATATTTGAGATTAACAAGCTGGAAGAGTCTTGAGGATGAGCGGCGTGCAATGACAGATTTGAGAGAAGGGCATTTCACATTGTTCCGAGTGCGAGAAAGAATGTTACTATCAAGTGGAAAAAGAAACATTATGGAGATGCGTTCCTTGACACGGGCTTATACCCTTCGGTTATGGATGTCCCAAGAGGCTTTGACATTGGTCCATGGATAGGTTGGATGAGGGCATGAGCTGATTTTCCAAAGCTTCCAAGAGCGGCGGAAGAATTCGAGGCTCATGTCATGCATGCAGTGGAAGAAGCTCACCTTGTGAGAGAGTGCATGCGTGGATTATGTGCAAGGGTGGAATGGTGTCCTTCGTTTGGGACAAAACAAACATGAGTAATGATTGGATTTGAGGCGGTGGAGTACATAGCGGTGGCTTGGTGCGTGAAGGAAGGCGGCTCGAAGCGGCTATGGCCCAATATTATAGGGACTTTTAACAATGGACGATCCGTGATTGCACATGACACTGTGGTGAAAAAGCGGTGTACATGTCTCAAGACAAGTTGGTGGTGTGCCGTGCATTCAAAGACCTTTTGTACAAAAGGTGATGGGGACAAATTGAGCGAGTTCACGAGGATTCATACTGACCAACCCGGTCAAAGTATCGCAAAAGATAAGCGATATGATAATGTTGAGCCAGAAGTGATGACGGCGTGAACTACGGAGGACTCATGTGAGTCCAGAAGAAGACCAGCCCCTGACCATTGTCGTTAGGGGTAGTATGGAGCAGCCGGTTGAGGGTATCTGAGTTAAGGTTTCCCGGTCATGGGTGCCTGCCCAACCGCCTTCATTTTAGCTTGTAAGGTGGATAGACCGACCCAGTCGAGACTTCTTTTGTGTCCCCACTTCATTTGTCCTTGTGCCCATCCTCTAGAACCAAACCCCGAGTTCGATGGCTCTAGGGTGCCCTGGCCAGCGCCCCTCTCTTGTCTTGTCACGGCAACTAGAGTTCAAATTGAAGAAAATTTTATTGAGTTACACGTACCACTGTTTTTTGAATATTGATGGACTATGTCCGTGATTATGTTGCGTGAGATATGCGGTTACACAATTTGTCTCAAACACCACGACATGCAACATGACTCCCCACCTATGAGGACTTGTTCTATGTCATTCTCCGAGAAGTGGTGGCCAGCGGATAGCAAACATGTTGAATGTACCCTTGTCAGGCGCAAGGCGCCGTCACCAGCGCCCCCTCCTTGTTTTCATCCTGTCGGTAAAGTGTGAAGGATCACAAATTAAACACTGACGATAAACATGAAATTTTGTTCCCCACGAATATGTATGATGGATTGAACATCCGCGATTGCAATACCTTCCATAGTGGCGTTGGATTTGCGGATGATGATGAAATGAGATTGCTCGACTGTGACGTGGTGCATTGTGGGTCTTGTTTTGGCGAAACAAAGCGGTGCAGGAATAGGGAGACCCTTCCGAGATGTCATGAAAGGAGTGGTATGATCTATGGGCCAAACCCTTTTTCCCTCTAGTTTCCACACAATCTAAAACCGCTGCTTTTAGACCCATTACCAACCCCTTGGTTTATTCACAAAAAACCCCCATCGAGGATATTCCCCCCTTCAAAATTTCTCGTGTTTGCTTGTCAAACAAAAGAAGTGTGCACTGACCATTCACCTGTGTGTGCTATACAGCATTTGAAGATTGTATTGTAAAAGGGGATTCAAATCCCGGTATCAGGATGTACGAGATGAATTGATCGAGTTCAATTCGTGATAAACATTTTTCGCAGAATAGACGAACCATTTTTTTTGAGGAATAGACGAACCACACGCAAACTTGCATATGTGGTTCCGACTAAGGAAGGGTTGGTTACAAACCTATAACTATCGAATAACAAAAGGAGCGAATGAGGGCTGAGATAAAAAGACCTCACAGAAGATCGTTTTCGAATCGGTATTGGAGTGTCCGAGAGGTATTGAACAGTTGATCATTTCAATTTGCGATGAACATTTTGAATTCACGATATCTCAAAAACTTGGGCCTATTCCACGCACGAGCAAGGAATTCAACCTGACTCGCAGCTGCCGCATACCTGTTCACGGGGGCATCTACCAATCTGAGCACAAGGCTGAGGGCTCAATCTTGCGACCTGCCATATGTGGAGTACAATCTAGTTGCACCTAACTAACCTGAATCAGTAGATGGATCTGTCTCCAAGTAGTGGATTGATAAAAACAGTCTGGACAATCACAGCTCCAACGTCCAACACCCGTGGTTGTTAGATGCCGGTATACGGGATACGGGTCAATGTCCTTCCTCATCATCGTTCGTTGTTATCATAATGCCGGCTGTAAACGTAGACGTAGACGTGTACAGTGCCATGGCTGATGGGCCGGACACACAACTCGCACAAAACAAAGTACATGAAGTGACGTGTACGGCACTGCAATTGGAAGTGAGAGAGGAGCTGGCAGAGATGGAGACAAGCTAGTTGAATTGATATATGTGTAGCAGACCTTCATTTCTTCCTTCTCCAAATGATACTTTCGCCTCGAACTCTCACAATTTCGAGATCCTCTTCCGTCCAACCCTAGGGCTCCATTTTACTGATACAACGGAGAGCAGGTCCGTGTGATAGTAATTTGACGCGTTTCCCCACCGGCTACGTAGCTTCTCATTACAACCTTCTAGACAGCACCTGGTGAGAGGGCATCGGGGCGTCTAATAGCGACGGTTCGAAGCCCTCTGCTGACATCTGCAACTTCACAGCCTACAACGGCAAGCACGCAACTATCAGAGCTCTTGAACAAACCACGAAACCTCGTATTCCACCTGTAAGCAAGTGAGGCTGCGCACAGTCCACATACTGACCCTTTCAGGAACCCCAACTTGCAGCATTCTGAAAAATCGTGAGTAGGATGGGTCGTCCTTCATCTGTCCACCAGCACACCAGCAACAAACGAAATAAGCAACCCTAAAACCCCATCAGCTGCCCGCGTGAGGTCGGTCAGGTTAACCTTAGGACGGGAATGCCGCTCTGATGCACTCGATGACGCCGATGGACTGGCCACTACGTCTTGCTGACTGCCTTTCACACTGCCATACAAAGAAGGGAAATATTAAAAGCACTGCTTCCTGAGGCCGCAGCTGCAGCAGTGGCATGTGTCGAAACTACCTAAGATGGAGACTAGCATCCTCAGCTGACTCCAGAGGCTGCTCCGGTCCATGACCGATACCAGCCAGCGTGGTAACGTCAAGGGCAGATGCCTGGCCTGGTCCATCAGCGTCCTCAGCACTTCTCAGCTTGGCCTCTAAAAGTGTGACGGTGGCATCCAGCCTCTGAACCCTTCTGCAGCAGATCAAGCAGCCGCAACCACGCCTCATTAAAGCCATGGTACCAGGGCAACCTTGGATGAGTAGCCTACGACATACCTATGAACTGGCAAGCTTCTGCTCGCAGATTGCTGAGAACATTCAAAAGCTGCACGGTATGCACAACGTATGTGTTCACCTAAAACACCAACCCCGAGCATTAAGTCTTGAATTGCCTGTGGAAAGAACAACAGATCTCGCAGCGGCACAACGAAAGAAAGCATGTTACCAGAAAGACTGTCCGTTGCTCAGGAATTGCGGGAAGCTTTTCTTCCGCATCCATGGAAAAAGAACGATCAGTAACTCTTTCCGAACGAGATTGAGATCACCATAGGTATTGTATGCTGACGACGCTGTCGTTGGCAACAATGCACTTTCCAGTTTGGTATGTTGAACCTAGATACATATATCCTGTACGTCTGAACAAAGTTCGTTGATGGCGGGTGTTGATCTGGTATCTCTCGCCTGACTCAGGCAGAGGCAGAATCCATGGAGCAGAGTCACCTTGACAAATTGACACAAATTCCGGCAAGCGAGGAAGGCTGTCAAGTTTATTACCCGACGTATGCGGGTCTGAGTTGTGTAAAGAGCAGCAGCAATAACTGCTAAAGTGTGGTAGCAGGTACCACTGATTCGGAGCAAGAGCACTTGTTATAAGTTGACCATTAAATCGGGGGTTCAAGGAGAGTTGAGCGCCGTACCCTTACACTGTCAAGAGAGTCAGGAAAAATACTGACAGCTGATGGGAAGAGCAGCCTGTTGCTGAGGACAGAGCAGCTTTTATCTGGAAGACTAGTCATGCGCTTGCTACTGAATGTAGCGTCCCTTGAGTCTCCAGACTGTTCTTCCTCGCACAATTTCTGAAAGATCAGACTGCATGCGTAGAAGGTGAGTATACTGCACATGGCCCGAGCTTCTGGATGGTTGACAAGCTGGACTTGTGGCCATTTACTGAACCATTGGTTGAACCCTTGGCACAACCGTTCACAGAACCATTTGCAGACCCGTTTGCCGAACCATTCAAAGACCCATTTGCCGAACCAGTCAAAGCCCCATTTGCCGAACCGTTCAAAGCCCCATTTGCCGAACCATTTAAAGCCCCATTTGTTCCAGAAGTGCCAGGACGCTGCGATGTGGAAGATGGCTCTGGTTCAGGGCATGTCATGGACTGAACAACATCTGAGTGGCTGCATTCTCGCCTGTATTCCAGAATCATGCTGGTCAACTCATGCCACCAGGAGAGATTGCAGGACACTCTGCACCAACGATTCAGTGTGCCAGTCAGCCACAAAACACACAACAATGTATACAATCCACAACCACTCACTGGTCTCTAGACAAAGGGCCATCACCTCAAGAACCCATCCGATGTACTTGACGTTGTTCACATGCTGATTCATATCCATGTCATTTAGACGTGGCTGCATACAAGTAGAACGGCCATCGAGTGAGGGAAAACCTCACTGTTGTATCATCCAAGCCAAGGAGCGGAAATTTGAAGTGTTTCGAAACAAGCTCACCACAAGATCAGAGCGTATGTATGGTGCAGAGTCGTCCAGCTTGGGAATTTTCTGTGTTGGCTTATCTTCCAGCACTGATCGATCCAGGAAGTAGGGGAAATCTCAGCCCTAACATCGTCTGGCATCTTTGATAGTCTTCTCGTGTCTTGATTCATCATGACCCAGGTACTGTGTTCACTGGCTCAGCCACATCAAAATCTCAGGTACTCTCTCAGATTTTCAGGGACGTGGTAGGCACGTGATAGCACGAGAACGAAAACCTCGCCTGTTGCTGGAGCTCGTGCACAAGATAAGACAGAGCGGGAACAGCTCAAGTACCTGGTTGCGCGAGCTAGAATGTTGCCGGTTGCGTAATCGCTGACAAGAAAATCACGACGCATACCATTCTTGCCAGCTCCACAAACCCATGAATCAATCTCAACGACATCCCCCTGCATAAGTTGGAGAGCCCACCGTCAACTCCAAAGCTTCAACTTAAAGATAAAATTCCACACGCCACAATTCCAAAGATAAAAAGAAGGCTGAAACATTTGGCTTGGCAGAACACTTACCATACAGGATAGCGATCAACCTCGATGTGCATCCTGGTAACGACCCATATCAACCTGTGGCGCATCATGGCATGAGTTGTGCCCATTCCATCCCCAACAAAGTCCGACATTCCTACATGATTCAAGGCTGTTTCCTGCAGAGAAGGGCGATTTCATACATTTCACAACCACTCCACTTAGCAGGAGCATGAGATTTGACATACATGTTGATAAACGTGACACTTACATGTCATGAATGAGTGTAGAAAGGCCAACATCTTAGTACAGCTTCTACAGGTACAGGCATGATATCACACCTGAAACAGGTTGGTCAGGGTCTCGATAGAAGCAGTTCTGTCATAGGAGACCTCGTAAGATCGTATGACAAACTGCTGTCGATAGACAAGGTCGTTATCCACCAGACGACCCTTCGCAAGGAATCGATAGAGACCTGTGTCCTCCGGGCTGCCTCATCTGCCCGTCTCTGCTTTTCCACGGCCAGTATGACAGTGGCTAGAGTGGCAAGAAAATTGGTGAGAGGCTTCTGCGCTTGTGGCGAGGAGGAGGAATGATGCCTGCGTAGCTTCCGGCACCGGCGTGCAGTCCAGGACCTCCATTGTGCAGCTGCTGATCAGCCTTGCTGTTGCTGGTCCCATTGACCTTGCCAGTGTAAGCCCGAGGAGGAGGAGGCGCATCCTTGACCACCTCACGAGCTGGGGCAACGCGGTTGGCTGGTGTCTTGAGCTCTTGTTGCGTCCGGTTGTGTGAGACGTAGCCATCAGTGGAGGCTGAATTGGAGAGAAGAGATCTGGGCCTGCATCTGCCTGGAAGGCATGGAGAACATGTGTGGTGCCGGTGTCGAGAAAATGGCGAGAAGCTGGCGCCGAGATCGTGTTCTAACCAGTTCCCGAGCCTGTAATCAGCTGAAGAGCAAGTGCAGGCACAAACCTGCGGGGAGGTGCAGTCCTGCTGCAGTCGTCCATCTCCAACCCAGGTCCTATGTCTGGAAGACGTGGATAGCTGGCCCGGGGCCGGGGTCAGAAAGTGCGGAATCTCCTTGCTTAGCGAAGGCGCCGGCGTTGGCAGCTCCTGTAGCCTGTGATGATGCGAAGTGGAGGCCGCGGGAGAAGCAGCAGCAGCCCAGCCTGATCTCACAGTTTTAACCGCTGCATCCATCCCCAGCGCTGGCAGTCGTCCCACTCCCTCTCCCGCTCCTTCGCTGCTCAAGCCTGAAGCCGCCCTGTCGCAGTTGCAGTTCCAGGTCCAGGACTCGCTTCGATGAGTGGCAGATCCAGAAGGGAGGACTCCCGCTCCACCCTTTCTTGGTTGCTGTGCGGGTACAGCGCATTTGTCAGATTTGAACCTGCGAGCAACGCTGAGCCCGAGCCTGGGAGGAAATATTTCGATGTCCTACGGACTTGAGCGCAAAGAAGCAGAAGGTTGAGGGAAGCAGCAGTCTGAGAGAGAGCAGCAGCAGGAACAGCAGCGTAGTTCAAAAAATGTGTCCGCTGGCCAGCATTCTTGAGCGCTAATTTGCAGCTCCAGGCGAGCAGAAGCAGGAGGCAGCTGTGTGAGCCAGAGGCAGCGGGAGCGGGCTGCGAAAAAGATTCATGGAGGCGGAGAGAGGCAATGCAGGCGGCGGGGGGGCAGCGAGGTCAGATCTGGAGGTGAGCGAGCGGGAGCAGGGGCCCTGAGGTACAGCGCGTGCTGCATTGGTGGTCCAGCAGAATTAAGAGCAAAGGCAGACGCGGAGAAGAGCGTCTTTGAGGGCAGCCAGGCCAGGCGTGCGCGCAGACAGCAGACAGAAGTGGCAGCGGCAGCGAGTGTGGAAAGAGGCGGAAAAAGCAGGGGAGCAAGTAAGCGAGGGAGGAAGGAAGAAGGCAGGCAGACAGGCAAGGGAGAATCGGACGAGGCCCGGCCCGGCCCGACCCGCGGAGAAGGGCAGGGCAAAGGCAAAGGCAGAGGCAAAGCAAAGGCAAAGGCAGCAGCGTCAAGTCTGCGGGAATCGGAATGCACACTTGCACAGCTAACAATGTTGATGAGAGAGAGGAACCCAGAATACGAGACGAGACGAGACGACTTCCACACGAGGCAGCTGGGAGTCCGAGACGAGACTACATGAAGACGTGAATCTGCGAGTCGGCTTGATGCAGATGCGGGCGAGAAACCAAGGCAGAAGCAAACAGCATGGGCCAGGGCCTGCTGCAAGCGAGAGAGCTGCAGGGACGAAGTTTTTGAAGGAGGAGATGGCTATGATTCAAACAAAGCACTCAAAGCTGGCGAGCGTCTACACCAACGACGACTCCACCAGTCGACCATGACCGCGACCGCGACAAGCACATCACCAACTACGGGAAATGGAGGACATCGAGCTCTCCACCCTTAATCAGTTTGTTCCATGGAGGACGCAGGCGGATGTTAGGAATGGCCGTGTGACCGGGTGTCGTTAGGGAGTGGAGCGGAGTGGGTGGGAGGTCATAAATGGCTCGGCCCCTGCTTTCCATCTATTTTCTGGTTGGGGAGCGACAGTAAGCTGCCATCAATTTTGCAGTTGGACTCCCAGCTCGGGTCGGCTGGGGCTGGACTGTTCCAGCTTCCAGTCCTTCCAAGCAGCGTGTGTGTGGCAATTTGTTGGTCAGGAGTCTCTTTACCTTTAGTCCCTCTCACTGCATCCCTCACCTACTACAATGCCCACAACCAGCCGCTGCTGTTATTACCTAGTCCAGACCTGCAGAACCCTAGAGGACACCTACCTCCCTGCCCACGACTACTGCAAGGACAGCATCATAACAACCTTGAGCTGCAATGCAAGTAACTGCAAGCTTTCCATGCACATCTTCCTTCAACCTTCCTTCCTGTGCAGCTCCTGCCCTGACACCTGTGCATCTCCTGCCCTAACCTCTGATCAGCAGATCCCTCTTCAAGCAAGCTCATCGTTATAATTATACAACCAGGCAGGCGCTCCCTCTTCAAGCAAGCTCATCGTTATAATTATACAACCAGGCAGGCGCACAGTGAAGGAAGGAAGCCGAGCTATTCCACCCCATGTTCAGCTTCCACGGCCGCTCATGCTTGCCTGCCTGCCTGCCCTTCAGTGGGTGCTTGGGGCCGGGGCCACCCCCAGCCAGCCAGCCAGCCAGCCTCTCGAGGCCGGGGCCGCGCCCCAGTGGGGGCCCCTGCTGTGTCCACCTTGCCAACGGTCCGCTCCACCAGTTCAAACTGTCACCGCCACTGGGTTGCTGGCTGGGGATGGATCCAAACTGCCAGCCCACCCGGCAGAGCAGGGCAGGGCCAGGACAGCAAATTCATTTCCACGTCCTGCGTGCTGCAAGCTGGCACCTCGAGCTGACTCCTGGCACCTCCTGGCTCCACCACTGCCACATGCATCCCATACATCGGCTCACATGCAGCCTGCCCAAGACGCAGTCATTCAATACAAGCCCGATTGCCCAACCCAGCCCAACCTAACCCACGGCAACAACGCAACCGTCCCTCTCTATACAAGCTGACTTTCCTTTACAAAGAAAAAGAAAAACGTAGTCTATGAACAAAATCACCCATCGCCCATCAGGGCTCCGGCATCCCCCAGCACCACTACTGTACTGCTGCTGCTCCACTTGGTCAACACGCTCGCTACCATCACTACTCTCCTGCTACCCTCCTCCTGCTCATCCTCTTCATCAGAGTCCCGATTGGTGTTCCGCACCAGAGGTGGTAATCCATCCTCATCACTGCCGCCCTCTTCTTCAGCATCTGCCAATACGGGGATGGGAAGGAGAAGAGGAGGAGGGTTACTTTCACACCAACCATACCATAATACACACACCTAGAGCACACCACCCCAACACCTGAACTTACCAGCTACACTGGGCTGAGGCTTCGTCGAAGAAGCTAGCCAGCTGTTTTGCACTGCTACTACTTCCATTCCCGACGAGCACGAGGCGTACAGCTTCAGCAGTTGCCTGGCAACGGCAAGAAACGTGAGGGGAACCATGGCAGTCACAGTCTGTACAACTTCCGGGAACTAGAAGGCAATAGAATTACCTACCGGTTGAGGGTAAGAAAGGAGTGGCCCCACTTGAACTTGTCCAGTATTTCATTTCCCGCATCATCCTCGCCGCTGAGCCAACAACAAGGAACAATCTCCAGTCAAACGATCTGCAGTGTAATCTCATGTCCTCAACTCAGGAGCATGGGGTTCCTGCATGCTAGAAAAACGTGAACGTCCATGGACTAGAAAGTTACCAGATAATCAACGCTGCAGCCAGAGCTTCAACACATGACAGCAGGGATGCCCGTAGTTTACGGGGTTGGCAGCCAGCAGCCATGGTACTGCAAAAAACAAATGACACCATGATTTAAGTCTATCTGGAAATTGCTGGAGAAACAAACCCACACACAAGACGCAGAAGTAAAAGCACACTTTACATAGGCGAGGTGCATTGCATCGAATATGGGCAAAGGGTACAGCTTCCAACATGGCCCACGAACAGTCTATCACAGATAGCCCACGATCCCACCAGTTGCTGATCCTCCCTGGATATACACTTCTGTCCCCTGGGGCTACATACATAGACGGTCCAACACCAATCAAGAGGCTGCACATACAAAGGCTCCAGGGGTTTGCAGTCATAACAGCTTATCCTGCTCTTGCCATCGTCATGCCACGTAAAATTGTTGCTGTATAGAAAAGTGAGAGTTACCTGAGCACAACTCCTGCAAACCGCTGTTGGACTTTCAACTCCTGCAAGAAGACGAGGAAAATGCCCAGGTCAGCATCACTGGTGATCAGATAAAAGCTCAGAAACCATGCTCCCATCCGCCAAGGAAAATTTGTCCAGGTACCCAGATCCTGGGCAAGCAAGAACCGCAGCACAAAGCACAGGGGAAAAACAAACCCTCAAGTATCCCAAACGCGCAAGCTTCCTGGTGCATCGCTTGGCATCACACTGTCCAAAGTCCTGCAAAATCAGATGCACGAGCGGCAGATTTTCGTCAAGGACAAAACCCTGCAACCAGCAGTACTGGAGCCCAACAACCGGAAAGACGCTTACCCACATAGCCAAATGAACTTAATTTCTTCCGGTCTTGCCCGGACACTGGACGCAGGAAACACCAATTGTGAGACAAGACAGATAAGAGCAGAGACAGCATCCACAGCCAGCCAATGCCAGCCAGTTGCTACTAATACCTGAAGCTGCTGGACGGCAAGCGGCTCTGATCTGCAGCCCTGGTGACCCGGACGTACATGGAAATCATTCAGAACCCCGGTCCAGCACACAGACAGACGGGCAAACTGATCCAAGCCTGCCTGCAATTTGCACATACCAAAAGCAAGACAAAACACTCACAAAAAGCACCCTTTGAAGCATGGCGGGAGCGGTCCGCCGCCATGTGCCGCTGTGGTTTGGGCTGGGACTGTGACTGTGACTGTGACCTACGCTGTTGCGCCCCATCCCGGCAACCGCAGACAGACAGTACTGCCTTCTTCTCTCTCCGGGGCCTTGTCACCGCAATCGGATCCGTACCAATTTCCAGCTCCTTGCCTCCCGCCGCAAGTCCTTGCTCTGCCTGCGGCCGCGGCGGCTGCTGCTGCTCTACTATGCGCTGCCGATGAATCCACCCGCCGCGCCGATGCACATGCCCATGCCCATGCCCACATACATACATACAGCCGAACGACGGCCGGCGGCGACGGATCCTGTTAATATATATCTGAGGCCGTCCGGGCTGCCGCCCACGCCGCTCGATCCCGCGCCTGCCGCTCCCAGGCCAGGCGGTTTATGATTCCCACGGAATAATAAATAAATGTGTAAAATGGGTATGTATCCACTGGCACCAACCATATAAGTATTGTATATAAGGTGGGTAGTTACTTTGCTGCCGAATCGTGAAAACGCTCGGGAGTTCGCTGCTTGCATCACGACACTCGTCATGATGGGAGTCACAGCGTGATGTGACAGTTCGTAGAAAGCGTTCTTGATTTTATACAATATTACGTAGATGTCCGTGGAGTGGATGATGTGTGCGTGACGTTGGTGTTTGAGCTGCCTACTCGTACTCGATTCTGAAGGCCTTGGCAACGATGGGGCCTGGCCGCGCCTCGCGGCACGATCGTGACGACCAGGTTGGAGACGTCCTGATGCCCAGGTCCTGAGCGTGTCGCCGATGCCCAGGCGGAGCGTGGCTTGCCGGTCGGACATGCCGGCCATTCCGCCGGCGGCGAAGTGGGATGTTGTAGAAGCCGCACGTACTCGGCGGCGCTCAGCGGCGTGTTCTGGTCCGCGTCCGGCAGGTTGAGGAAGACGTCGAAGTGCGTGACGCGGTCGCACGGCACCGTCACCCCTCGATCACCAGCACCTCCTCCTCCTCGTCATCCTCCTGCGACGGGAACAGGCTGGACTTGACCGCCGCCGCTGCGGCCTCGGCACCTTGAAGCTCAGGCTCCTGTCCAGCTTCCGCTCCCGTCGCCGAACTCCGGCAGCCCGTCCGCCACCGCCGGCGATGCCGCCATCGCCGCCTGCTCTCCTCGAACAGCCAGCTCCTGCGGAGCTGGTCGCCGGCGCCGCGGCGCTCGCGCTGGCGCTCAGCGACACCGGCTTGAAGTCCTTCCACGCGTCCGGCACCGCCTGGTACGTATAGCCCAGCCGCTCCGTGGTCACGGCGTCACCAACCCGCACCCGCACCTGAGCAAGAGTCGGATTCCCGTCTGTGGTGAGGCTTTTGTCTGGTCCATGGAGTGATGCCGCGAAAAATGGAATGGAATGGAATGGAAAGAAAGAAGTGACGACTGACCAGATCGGCGTTCTCGTCGTAGAAGAGGAACTCGGAATTGAGCCAGTCGAGTCGGTGGGATCGCGGCGGCGGCCGCCGGGGAGCGTCTTCCACACGCTCCACAGCCTGTCGATGTTGGCATGGTGTGCGAAGAAGATGGGGTCGCGGCCGGCGGAGTAGAAGTTGCCCATGTCCTCGCTGTTGGGGTTGTTCTCGTTGCCGGTCCAGACGTGGACGACGCCGTGGGGACGTTCTCCACGGTGCCGCCTCCGGGGCTGCGCGTCGCCCGCCCTGTACGCCTGGCCGAAGAAGAGGCTGGTGGTGCGGGCGCCGCTCACCAGCTGCTGGTACATGATGTTGTTGTTGGCGTCGCGGAGCTGCGCGTCGGTGAGGGTCTGGGGCGTGAAGCTGAAGCTCACCAGGGTGGGAGGCTGGTGGGCCGGGCTGCGGTTGGCGTCGAAGAGGCTGGCGTTGTTGACGTAGAGCGGCGGCAGGGTGTTGGCGAGGGGCGCCGACGTCGTCTGGTTGTCCCAATTCCAGAAGGGCAGCGCGAAGCTCGGGTCTCCCACCAGCGACGCCAGGATGCGCTCATGGAAGTAGAGGTACCAGCGGTGGAAGGGGAAGAAGAGCCAGGAGTTGTGCACCTGCAGCGGCGTCACCCCGTCCGCCTGCGTGTACCCGGCGTCGCAGTACGCGCAGTGGACGTTCGCCTGCTGCGTGTAGGACCTGGGATCGGACGCGGGGAGCGCGCGCAGAAGCTCGTAGGCTTTGTTGTACTTGGCCACATAGTCGCTGCTCACCAGGTGCGCGCCGGCTGCCGCACTCGCACTGGCCCTGGGGCCGGAAGGTGAAGGCCTTCACCGGCCTGGTCGGCTGCGGCGGGCAGCAGTTCACTTGCACGCCGGGAACCGTCGCTGCCACGCATTTGCCGAGGTTGGGGGCACGATAGGCGACGCTCCCGCCTCGCCGAGGAACAGCGGCACGCCCGCGGCTGCAGCAGCTGACACTGATGTCGCCACCAGCAGCTGCCGCCGATCTATCCCGCTGCTCGTCTGTTCAACACGCACTGCTTCTTCCCTGCAGCCGCACACGAGCATTTAGGTTTCTGCATCACTTTGGATCGGCGTTGCTCTGACACTGTCGACAACCCCAATCAAACAAGCACGGCAGAAGCACTGATGGAAGAACTTCCAATCCGCATCGTTCACTAAGGAGCGGCAATCATCGTCCTCCACCGTTACCTACTTCGACCGCACAACGTCCTCAACTTTCAATCCGCATTTCTCAGTAGAGCAGCAACGACAACACTCATCTTCCTCTACTCATCGGTACTTCGAACGCAAAATCTTGAACTTGCAATACGCACTCTTCACTGACAGCCTCACGACAAACATTGTCCTCCACGACTAGGCACTTCAAACGCACAAGAACATCCGATCCGCATTGCTCACTAACAGCAGCAACAGCATGCGTCCAACTCTCCTCACAGCTTGCACGAACAAGAGAGACCTTCACCAGCAACAGAAGCACTGGGAACACACCTGACTCAGATCGGCATTGCTCGCTAACCTGGTCGGCAATGGGAGCTCCGCCTCCTCGTCTGCGGAAGATGAAGCTCTCGGACCAGCGGCACGCCCAGCCCGGGTCCGGATCTGGAGTGGCTTCTGTTCCGGGAAGCGGATGCGGCTGGAGGGCGCGGGAGAGGCATGCCCGGAGATGCTGGGAGCGGCATCGCTGGAGGCAGGATGCGGGCCGGTGGACGGGCGGATCTGCAACATTGCAGCAGCAGAGGATGCCGTTGCCATGGCTGCCATAGCTGCGATCTGGGGTCACCTGGGGCGAGCGAGCGATGACAAAGATATTGCCGTCTCCATTTATACCCTGAGCTGGAGATGCAGATGAGCTTGCCCGGAAGCCACCAAGTTGCGTGCTCGCGTGGGATAGCGAGCCAGGGCGTCGCCTCGTGCCTGACCGCCTGACTCTTGGGTTGGCTGCCATGCGCAGTCGGTGAAGGCGATGACTCGTTCAAGCGTACAAATTACTGGATGCCACGTCCTCGACCAGACATTGTGTAATGTTACTTGTAAACATCGTTGTATGTGTCTAAATCCACCGCTCCGGATGCACTCAAGACGTACTGGAGGAAGGAAGGTTTCGCACCCAACGGTCTCTCATGCTCGTGGAAGCTTAGCACTGTGTAGCATGCTCTGCAAGGCGGCGAGGAGGATACTGTTGCCTGCTGCAGCAACGAGCACGACCACGACCACAGCCGGGCAGGTAAACGTGCAGCGCTGTCAAAAATTGCTGCAGTCTCTCAAGAGATTCTGAATTGCTGCAATCTCTGAAAAAAAAATCTTTCTTTGCAGGTGATTCCGTGAGGTTGTCGCGCTGTGTGCACACCACCGAGGGAGCGAGTCCTTGTGGATCCGCAGCTGGTGGAAATCTGCAGGGGATGGACGGGATCGTGTGTGAGCACCGCACCCTCGTCATTCACCTGCTATGCTGCTTCTGCAAAAAAATCTGACCTAACATTCTCCGTGATCCAGTATGGCCAAGGAAACAACGGGAACGGGGAGTTGCTTCCTGGAAGTGCTGGGGCCAGGCTTAACATGCTGGTGGAGCAGGGCATGCTGAAGGAAGCCCTCCATGCTGTGGACCTTCTTGCTCACCACCAGGTTCGGCTGTCCAGCCATTTGCTCTGCCGCCTGCTGCAGCTGGCCCTTGAGAGAAAGGACTTGACAGCCGGGAGGAAGGTGCAACTCCTCATCGGCAACTACGGGCTTGACTCCAATGCTGTGCTGGTGAACCAGCTTATGCAACTTTTCTCTGCCTGCGGGGATCTGGAGCATGCTACTGCTGCTTTCTACAAGCTTCAGTCGCCCACGGTAGAGGCATGGAGGGCCATTATTACAGCACATGTGAGGCAAGCTCAATGCCAAAATGCGATTAGGTTGTATGCAGAGATGAGGGAAGCAGGTGTGCAGCCGGAGGAGCATGTGTATGTGGCAATCCTGAAAGCATGTTCCATGGCAGTGGCTGTGCGTCAAGGTCGGGAAGTGCACGCCCATATTACTGCCTCTGGGCATGAGCAGAATTTGTTTGTGGCCACTGCCCTGATTTCGATGTACGTTAAGTTTGGGAGCGTGGATGATGCATCCAATGTGTATAGCCAGCTGCGGAAGCGCGACTTGGTTTCCTGCAACTTTTGATGGCAGGCTATGCTGACAATGGTTGTGGGCTGGAAGCGGCTTTTTTGGTGATATGCTCCGCATGGGTGTGAAGCCAGATAATGCTACGTTTGTAAGCGCGTTCAAAGCATGTGGCCTGATTGGGGCTCTGGATCAGGCCAAGCTCATCCACGCCAGCTCCATGCAGCTTGGGCTGAGCCTCAATGCAGCTGCTGTGAGCAGCCTAACTGAGATGTACATCAAATGTGGAAGCCTGGAGGATGCTGCCTGGTCTTCGATGCAGCACCAGAAGGGATTTGAAATGTTGGCATGTATTACTGCAGGGTATGTGTGGGGTGGGCATCCCCAAGAGGCCTTGGTGCTCTTTCACAAGCTGTGTGAGGACGGCCTTAGGCTCAATAGGACTACATTTCTGACCGTCCTCAGAGCTTGTGGCAGCTTACGCGACCTAGATCAGGGCAAGCTGACACACGCTCAGGTCGTCAAAGCAGGACTGGATGCGGACCCGATGCTTAGGTCTGCACTTGAGGAAATGTATCAAAGGTGTGGCTGTGCAGGGAAAGGTCAAAGTGAGTGACAGGCGACTCTGGGCACAGGTGCCTCTTTCCTTCATTGCCCAGTGGCGTTCCCTATGCTGATCCATGTTTGTAATCCACTTGAGGTCGCTGGCCCCTGAGGGCAAGGCAAGCAGTTAGGTCCCCGGTTTCAAGTCTTCGAGCTTGCAAGGCATCTGATCACTTGTTCAATCTAGCTGGGATCCTATGCTGATCACTGCTGTTGTTGCAACCTCCTTCGGAAGCTATGAGAAGGTGGATTGTGCCCGTATACATTGGCTGGCTGGATGACTACGTTATGGTGCGCTTTCAGCGTTTGAGGAGATCGTGGAACTGGGTGGATGCAGATGAGGGATCCAGGGTCACAAGTTGATTGAATATCGATGAGGAACGGTGGAAACGCACTGAATATTATGGATGCTTCAGGATCGTTGGCATCCTGGATTTTCTTTCCGAACCTCGTTCTGGTCGGACATCAAAAGGCAGATCAAAGCAGGGTAAATATCCTCTTGACTGATGCTGTTATGGGTTTCCTGATCCTAGCAGGACAAAACCACCAAGGTACCTATCCGGAGCTGAGCATCAGCTCGATATCCTCCCAACCAGACTTTAACTGGGTGTTTTAGCCTCCTTGCTTGTTGCGCTTAAGCAGAAGATGTGAGTGGAATTCAGACTATTCCGTCCCATTCCTCCACCTCCCTCCTCTTTCTAGGAGGCCCACAACCTGATAGGGACATGTAGCAGATCTGCTGGGTAATATCGAATCTCTGGCTGGTCTTGAACGTCTCTTGCTCAGTCTAACCGCCGCCTTTTAGGAGGGCCAGCTTCCTTCCAGTGAGTAGGACTCCCCACGTCTCGGCTGGGGACATGGCTTTGATCGCCCAACTTCGGAATAACCTAATGGCAATCAAATGCATGCCGCAGCGGACAAGCCTGCGGGTCAGCAGCACCGGATGCTACGGAATAGGGGAGCCGATGCGATCCTTCTGGCGTCGGTGAATTTGTTACCAGGTGGGGCAGGCATAGCGAAGTCGAAGGCAAATCTTGTCCAAATGGCCTAGCCAAATGGACACACATTTATAAGAACGCCGTGATTAAGCATCCTGAGCTTGGATCGGGCCTAGATGGGGTGCCTAAAGGGAGGATGCCTTGGTAGCTTAGGCACACCATGGTACAAGTTGTTAAGTACCAAGTCCCATCACGGA
The DNA here is from genome assembly GCA_010909165.1 of Anthoceros angustus. NCBI lineage: Eukaryota > Viridiplantae > Streptophyta > Anthocerotopsida > Anthocerotales > Anthocerotaceae > Anthoceros > Anthoceros angustus. The sequence goes on along the minus strand of MU008232.1, from coordinate 72,086 downwards.
AATCTTAGTGGACTTAAATAAAATTCTTCTTCTTCTTGCAAATGGAAATTTAAGGATGCAAAGCAATGAAGCAATGGAGTAACAAAGCTGGCTTGAGTGCTTTGCAAGAAAGCTCCATGCAGAGGCATGTTTAGAAGAGCAGCTTACTAAGAGCATGTTAAGCATGCAGCCCTAGGAAGTGTATGGTAGTAAATAGCTTAAAGCTTAAGTAAGTAGTTACTAAGATTGTAGCTAGGGCTTGAGTATAAAGGAGACCGCCTGGCTAAAGATTCATTGACCTTGAGAGCACTTGTTGCTTGAGCTTGAGAGCACTTGCTGTGCCTGAGAGCACTTGTTGCTTGGCAGGCCTTGAGAGCACTTGATGCTTGGGCTATGCCTTGAGAGCACTTGTTGCTTGTAAGCACAAGGGGAGGCCGTGTGAAGGAGCTTTGTGGAGGAGGTCAAGTGAAGAGAGAGCTAAGCTCCTAGCTTAGGCAAAGATGGGGAGTTCTCTAGCCTCCACCTGTATGTTCTTGTTGACTCGTGATCTAAGAATAAAGAGCAGCAAGAAGAGTGTGTCATGAGTCCTCCTAGAAGAGGAGGGCGGCTACTTGGAGGCCTAGTCGTGTCCGTGTTGATTTATTACCCTAGTTTGCTTCTAATCTGGTTTTCCCACCCCTGAGGGGGGTGTTACTTGTGGTATCGAGCATAGGTTGAAGCATCTTGACTAGTACGCTAGTGGAGATGGCAGATCCTGCTGAGCCGAGTAGAGTGGAAAGGATACGCACGGAAAGATAAGGCCCGCTTCCGTGGAAGAGCGCGAGTCCACAAGTTGTGAGAACAATGGAGGAAGGAACCGGAGCAGGACCGCACCACCATAGAGGACCAGCCCAAAAGATCATGAGGAGACTTGATGCCATGGATCGAGATTAAAGGCAAAGTAAAGCTCTGAAGAAGAGCCAAGAAGTGGAGCCTGAGCTCGAGAGCATCGCCAAAAGTCTAAGAAGTTGAGGCCGATACAGCCCCAAAGACTTATAAAGGCGAGTGACGAGAGAAAATCGCCTGGTTTTTCTTGGAAGCATCAATCATGAGTGCAGAAGATGAGTGAAGCACGCCACGAATTTCTTAGAGGATTATGCTCTTACTTGGTGGAGGACTTACGTTGAGAACGTAAGGCAAGGCAATCGCAGAGCTCTTCACATGGGCATTCACAAGCGCCGCAACTCGCTTTCCAACCCGCTAATGCATGAGTTTCGAAGGATGCTCGACAATGTCAAGCATACCGGAACTTTGCGGGAGTATGTGAGTGAGTTTAGCTCTATTGTCTTGCAATGTCCAGAGATGCATGAGCGTGACAAACTCCACAAGTTTATCACCGGCCTTAAGAGATGGGCTCAAAATAGGATAGCTTTGACTAATCCTCAAACCGCAAGAGGCCATGGCGCAGCAGATGCTATACCGGATATGTTTATTCAAGAGGCATCAAGAGGAAGATATCCTAGGTCTCGGTAGATCTAGAGGCAGGACGCTACCACCACCGTGAATAGTGGAACCAATGAGACTATCGGGCAGAGGCCGAGCTAGAGGAGATAACAGGGTCGTGGAAGACGACAAAGGCTTTAGCCTGTGTGTTACAGCGGAGAACAGGACACTTTGCTAGAATTGTCCACATGTTGGAGCTCCCAACTTGAATTTGGTTGCTGCCAATCCACCTGCTCCAAGAGCCGGATTCAAGAACTTCCGAGGAGCCCAGACGCGGGCCACATGTTGTGAAGACATGTGGTGAGTCATCTAGTGTCAAGGATGACACTATAATGAGGAAAGGTGGAGACCTCATGTATATATGTGGGAAGATGAATGGCTTAGATGTAGAGTTGTTGTTGGATTCTGCACCACCCACAATTTTATAACTCCTAGTAAGGCAAGAGAGCTTGGTCTTGAATGGATAAAACTTCCACGCCATATGGAATCAAGTTAAAGGGACTCGCACTGGGTGAATTGCATGGAGTAAAGCGCAAGTTGAAGCATGGCAAGGAAATGAGAGTTTCACGTCGAGATGGATGACCATGATATCATCTTAGGCCCGGAGTGGATGAGATCCAATGAAGTGTATATGGATGTTAAGTCTCGCACTATTGAGATATCCGAAGCACAAGGTGAGTTGTGCTAGTGTTAGCTGAGCTTGAGACTCCATCAAGATGATTTCAAAAGAGAGCTTAAGAAGGATCTCGGAAAAGAAGGAGCTATACTTAGTTGTACTCAAGGACTAGAGGATGGTCTAGAAGAAGATTCCAGAGGTGAAAGACATCCCAAAAGCAAGCTATGGATGAGTTCAAGGATTTGATGCCGATGAGTTGCCACGCCGTCGCAGAGTAGTAGATCATGAGATTGACTTGAAGCCGTGAGTACGCCTCCTTCAAGAGCACCGTATAGATTGTCATGGATGAGTTGCAAGAACTCAAGCGACAACTATCCAACTGGCAAAGGGATATGTCGAGTTTCTAAGTCTCCTTTTGGTGCGCCTGTATTGTTCACGCGAAAAGAATGGAGGACTCGATTGTCCGGATTACAGCTCGAATCGACAATCAAGAATGCATATCCTTTGCCTAGAATGGATGATATGTTCATGTTGAAGGGTGCCAAGTATTTCACCAAGTGGATCTGGCGGGTGGTACGATCGATTGCCGAGGGCATGAGTACAAAAGCTTGTAGGACCGTGTATGGGGCTTTTGAATTTCTGGTCATGCCATTTGGACTTACTAATGCACCGCCACATTTTACACTTATGAATACTATATTCATAGATCCGTGGACAAGTGTGTTGTAATCTATCCGGATGACATTTTGATCTTTAGCCATACCTTGAGGAACATGAACACTTAAGAGAAGTGTTACAAAAGCTAAGAGAGAATTCTTTGTTCTTGGCAATCAAGAAGTGTGATTTCGTCAAGATGTAGATTCCATTCTTAGGTTTTATTGTCTCCGAGGGCATCGTGATGGATCTGATAAAGTTAAAGCCATTCAAGATTGGCTCTAACATTCATGAGGTACGAGCTTTATGGGTTTGGCTCACATGGAGGTTTGTACATATGTTTGCTAAGATAGCATAATCGACCTCTTGAAGACATCAAAAGCTTGGAAGTGGGATGCTGATTGTCAAGCCTTTGAATACTTGAAGAAGTTGAGTACTACTCCTGTTGGGAATGTATGACCCCAAGAAAGATGTAGAAGTGTATTGTGATGCCTCGACATGGCTATAGGTGGAGTTTTGATGCGTGACCGCCATTAGCTTTTGAGTCAAGGAAGTTGCATCCTTATGAGATGAAGTATCCCACCTATGAGAAGGAAATGACCGCCATCCATGCCTAAAGGCTTGGAGGCACTATCTCTTGGGTAGGTCTTTTGTGTATCGATAATATCAAGATAACATACTTCTCCAACCAATTGAAGTTGAATGCGGCAAGCTAGATGGCGTGATTTCTAGCTATGTATGATGTGACTCAAATACAAACCGGAAAGGAGAATAAGGTTGCGATGCGTTGAGTCGCAAATGAGTCAAGGATGGCAATGGCAAGTGTGATTGAGCCTGTGGATACTCACAAAGAGATTAAGGAAGCTTATCTCGCAAGATCCTCAAGTGCGTGGATCGGATGAATGGGGTGGCGTAGAAAGGAAGCAAGTTCAAACTCGAGATGGTTTGTTGATATACAAATGTAAGAGAGTTGTGATTCCTAACTCAGAGGCTTGAAGAAGAAGTTCTTTGAATGTCATGATGTGCCGCCGGGTCACGGAGGTGATTCAACTTATGAGAAGTTGAAGAAGTGCTTTATCGAGGAATGTATCAAGATACATTAGACTATGTCAAGGCATGTGCTGTTTGTCAGCAGGATAAGGTAGAACAGGCTAAACCAAGAGGTTTGTTCCCCTACCTATTCCAAGAGGGCCATGGAAAAGTATTTCTATGGACTTCATCATGCCTTTGCCTCCCAAGAATGGTTATCTTATCATGACAAAGGGTGGATAGGTTCACCAGCAAGCGCACTTCATCCCCACCAAGAAGCGAGTGAGCTCGAGGCACCCAACTTGTTCAAGAAGTATGTATACAAGTATCATGGCTTGCCGCAGATGTGATATAGAGATCCAAGATTCACGGAGAATGCAAGACTTGATGAGAAGTTTGAATGTGCGCTTATGCATGAGTACCGCACCATCCAGATATGGGCTAAGCGAGTCAACCGAATCCAAGAAGAATACTTGAGGCACTATGTGCATTGATCGAGATTGATCATCTTGATGATGCGGAGTTTTGTTACAATAACATACATAGCTCTCGGGATATAGTCCCTTTGAGATGAGTGGAACTCGTACCGGATGTATCCATGCTAAACGCTGAAGTTTTCGATACTACCACGGAGATCCACGCCAATTTGTTGAGAGCAGCTTGAAGGCTAGGCATGAGATTGCCAAAAGATATTAGCCAAGGCTCACACGCCGAAGAGATATCGATACAAAGGAGAGAAACCTTCAATGTTGGGGATAAGGTTTGGGTGAAATTGAAGCATTTCACACCGCCCCAAGGTTTGTCTCTAAAGTTGAGGCCAAAGTATGGAGGTCCTTATGTTGTCAAGCGCATTGGAGAAGTCGCTTATAAGTTGGACTTGCTCGATTTTTGCACACAATGTGTTTCATGTTTCACGGAAACCATTGCAAGGAGAAAGAGGACATGGAGGAAGAAGTACATCCTCGCAAAGATGATCAAGGATCGGGAGATTGAAGAATTCCTTGCAGGTAGCGTGGCTACAGACGTGGAACTCTACCACAATACATGGTAAAGTTGTGGGATCTCAATACCGCTTTGGGTAACATTAGAGGATATCCGAAAGGCTCGGATGATTGCTCGTTACACGGTTATCACCGAGGCGTGATTCTTCCTAGTGGGGAGGAAGTAACAAAGTGGCTTGAGTGCTTTGTAAGAAAGCTCCATGCAGAGGCATGTTTAGAAGAGCAGCTTACTAAGAGCACAAGCATGCCCTAGGAAGTGTATGGTAAATAATAGCTTAAAGCTTAAGTAAGTAGTTACTAAGATTGTAGCTAGGGCTTGAGTATAAAGGAGACCGCCTGGGCTAAAGAGCCTGAGCAGTTCAACCTTGAGAGCACTTGTTGCTTGGGTTGCCTTGAGAGCACTTGATGCTTGGGCTATGCCTTGAGAGCACTTGTTCAGCACTAAGGAGGCCGTGAAGGAGCTTTGGGAGGAGGTCAAGTGAAGAGAGCTAAGCTCCTAGCTTAGGCAAGATGGGGAGTTCTCTCTAGCCTCCACTGTATGTTCTTGTTGACTCGTGATCTAAGAAAAGAGCAGCTGCAAGAGTCTTCTGAGTCCTCCTAGAAGAGGAGGCGGGCTACTTGGAGGCCTAGTGTCCGTGTGTTGATTTATTACTTTGGTTTTACTTCTAACTGGTATTCCACCCCAGATTGAGGGGGTGTTACTAATGGGATACTAAAACACAAAATGAAATTTAGTTTATGTATGGATAGTACGTAAAAGAAAATTTGCTTTCTAATCCAACTATTTAATATAATATATTAGGACCGAATTGCAATGACAATGTGGGATAGCTCTTGGGAGAGATCAAGGTCGATCCACGCTCACCGTGACACGACCATGGAAAAATGCTTTTACTTTAAAAGGACGGAATTTATTTCCGTCCTAGAACTTGGTACTTGGACAACTTGTATCATGGTGTGCCTAAGATGCTAGCACCAAGCATCCACTCCTCTTCACATCGTATCCAAGTATGGATCAAAGTGCATAATGCTTAAAAATAACATTCTTATAAACGTGTGTCCATGATACTTAACAATAACTTCTTATAGATATGTGTCCATGATGCTTTATAATGATCTTATAATAGTCCATTTGGCCTAAGCCATCTAGCTTAGGCCAAATGGACACACATTTATAAGAACGCCGTGATGCAAGCGAGCTTAGATCGGTACTTAGATGGGGTGCCTAAAGGAGTGGATGCTCTTGGTGCAAGTACCTTAGGCACACCATGGTATAAGTAATTAAGTACCAAGTAGGCCAAATGGACACACATTTATCAGAACGCCGTGATTAAGCATCGTGAGCTTAGATCGGTACTTAGATGGGGTGCCTAAAGGAGTGGATGCTCTTGGTGCAAGTACCTTAGGCACACCATGGTTGTTAAGTACCAAGTCCCATGACGAAATCATTCCTTAGTGGACTTAAATAAAATTCTTCTTAGGCACACCATGGTACAAGTTGTTAAGTACCAAGTCCCATGATGGAACTGCCTTAGTGGACTTAAATAAAATTCTTCTTAGGCACACCATGGTACAAGTTGTTAAGAACCAAGTCCCATGACGGAAATCCGTCCTTAGTGCACTGAAATAAAATTCTTCTTAGGCACACCATGGTACAAGTTGTTAAGTACTAAGTCCCATGACGGAAATCCATCCTTAGTGGACTTAAATAAAATTCTTCTTCTTCTTCTTCATCTAGATACTTCATCTAAGTTAGAAAATGTGTTTCCTTTTGGCCCAGGCCATCTGGATACTTCATCTAATTTAAAAAATGTGTGTCCATTTGGCCCAAGCCATTAAGCCAAAGCCCTCTAGATACTTCATCTATGTTAGAAAATGTGTGTCCATTTGTTTGGCCTAAGCCATTTGCATACTTCATCAAAGTTAGATTTTGCTTACCTTTACTTAAAAGTCACAATCTTAGATTTTTACTTAAGACCTCGCGATTATGTTGTGTCTCAGTTCATCATCGTACACCCCGCTCAACGGGGTTTAGGGGCTGATCTATTTTTTGACCCGGGGATCGTGTTTCGATTGTTGATGTGGTTGTAACCGATCGCGTACCCTTCTGCCGCCCAACCTATGCAAAGGGCATTGGCCAACGTAGTTTACAGAACGACAACGAGCGGGGGAGATGCAGCTTCTTCGACACCGGTGGTAAGTAGGTCTTTTTACATCCCTGACCACGAAGTTCTTTGGACGGTTGGTAGGTTTGAAATGTGTGATCGTGGAGCCTAGTCCCCTTGACATGGTGCCCTTCGTTGGGTTTTTCCCCTTTGTTTTTGGGGTGGATGGGTTTTTCCCATCTCTTTTTTATAATAAAGTCTTCTTTTCCACATGCATATAACAAGCTCATATAAATATCATGATATATATATATATCATTGCTTGATGGTTTCAGAAGCTTAATCAAGTAACATGCTTAATCAAGTAATATGCTTGATCAAGTAACATGCTACTTGATTTAGTTTGTCAATAACAATCAAGTTCAACATGTTATTAGTAAGTAACTTATTATAGTAATTTTGTACGTTTTTTACTTTTTTTATTTTTATTTTATCCAAATTATTAAGACGTTTGCATAATTATTGGTATTGCAATTTGGGTAGAATTCCATTTATAATCACTTTGTATTGCTATGAACATTGAATTAGATTGAGAAACCAACTTCTATCAAATTAGATCGAGTTGCAATGTTGGCTTATATTCATTTTTATAAGAGAGTTCCTAAATGACAAAGTAATGACACAATACCGATAATTATGCAAACGTCTTAAACTATGTAGATAGTCTGGCTGCTCTTCAAGTGACCATGGATAAAGAGACTATCATAGGACTAAAGCAATCTAGCACCGAGTAATGACTCCTAATTAAAAATTATTTTATATTTAGGAATATACATAAGTATATATTTGATTACAGTAGACGAATTACATGTCACACTAGGTGTACAACTCGGTCATAACAATACCTAGGTTCGTACCCCGAGGGGTGATTCGACGTTAATTAATTAAAATTAGTAAACATGGCTAGGGTTTCTAGAATTGGAACCCTAGTTAGTCTCATTCCCATGGCTATTTACCAGGCTTTCATTATTGTTCCAAAGATCTTGTAGATGTTTATTCTTCCTAGCTAATTGTTTCATTCTAGCTTTGTTTTTGCTGTATGTTGGTGTTGATCCACTTGTTGAAGCTTCTGCTGTAGCCAAACATTCCTTCACCACATTCACTACTTCAGATAAGTAGTCTTCATCATCTCCTTCTCTTTCAAATTCATGCCCTTCTTCTATGTCTTCAATTGTTCTAGAAAATAAGGATGTTGTCGTGTTTGCTTCCATTGCCTCTATCTGAAAATCTGAGTTGAATGCTCTTAGAATACTTGTCTTCTCCCATCCATGTCTAATCATATCTTGCATATTTGAAACATGTATCCATGCATTGAATAATCATTCACACACCTTGGGCTTCAAGTTTTTCAGTTTGAGATTAATAGCTGTTTTTCCTTCTTCCTTGAGTTTCTCTTGAATAGCAGTGGCTATCCACTTGCAGAATTCTTGTTTGAAAGCTTCAAAGGGCGCTGAAGGATTACATCGCAGGTTGCAACTTGCTAGTGCACCTAGCAGAAATGAAGATCACACATGTTAAAGGGTAAGTACTTGTCAGCCAGTCTAGTAATTCCTTGCTTTTGTGAACACTCTAGCAATCTATGATCCAAATCATCTTCTGTCTTGTGGCTAGCCTCAAGATTTCTAGCTGCCTTTTAGAGTAGAGGATCAAAATTTCTTTCACAAATGCCTTTGATGACTCTGGTGTAGACCAATTAGCGGTGGTATTTATGTTCAGCAAAATCCTGCTTCTCCACATAGCTTGGCACCACTATGAGCTTTGGGTACTAACCTACTTGTTGTTCCTGTAAAGATGATTTGGAGTGGTAGTAAGTAACCTACTACAGATGAAGATACCACTGCTATAATTTGCCTCTTGTCCTCTACCCCAAGCACCTTGATATCTTTTGTCCCTTTAACCTCCCATGTGCGTTCTCCCTTTGTAGGAACCAAATGGATTCTCGTTTGATCACTATTGATAACTAGTTCCGATGGAATATTATAAGCTCTTGAGAGGTAAGCTACTCTATATGGCATCATCCTTCCTTCATCTTCCCAAGTCTCCGGGAGCTCAGAAGCTGCAGTAGTACATGCTCGATAGGACCACGAGAGTTCCTTTTTCATGAACTTCCTTGTCCAATCAATGCTAACCTCGAAAGTTCTGTTTCCAATGAGTTGAGGTGGTCTAGCTTGAATTATGCCCCTCAGCATGGGTTGGACAAGAGGGGCATTGATTGACAAGAGGGGCGCAAATTCTGAGAATTTAGAATGAGGCCCGCAGCAAGGGCTTTGAGGAACAAATTACAAGTGGGACTCACTCTTTGAGAGCGCCAAGCAGCGTGCAAGCCTTGTGTTGAGAGAGTCAGAAGCTAGTGAGCTTGTCATGGAATCAAGGGCGAGCTGGGCGAGATAGCCGATTCCATCGCTAGTATTCTGTAATAAAGAGCAAGACCTCGAGGAGGTGGCCCGCGAGTCGCTGATGGACGGGCTACTTGGAGCCTAGTGCTTTGTGTTGTGAGGTTGAGAGCGCTGAGAATCGTGCAAGTCTCTTGTGGAGTGAATTGGCGAGGTCCTAGACCGAGAAGCCGACTTGTCGCTTACTAGGCTGGCAGTGAGGTGTTACTACTAGTATCGTGAGCATAGTCCATTCCTCCGAGTGACTAGAGAGTGCACAAGATGGTCAATGAGAAGCGTAAGGAGAGGTCGACGCAGCCTCCGCCGATCATCCGCCTCAACCGCCTGAAGATTCATCGTCGTCATGACACGAGGAAGTGAGACCGCCGCATTCCCCCTCATCCCTCAAGGTTCTCAAGAATTCACCAAGCTCCTTCCTCAAATCAGGTCTATCTTCCAAAGGTCCCATGTTGATAGTTCGTGCAAACAACAAATTTTTAGAGGCGGATGTGTAGGGTGACTAGAGGTGGGCTGGGCCCCGGCGTCGGATTCCTCCCACCCCGACGTCCCGGGACTCACTCAGCTCAACGTCCGGGACACACTCACCGAGCAACTTGAGGTCGCTTTAGGACCTACTACTTACTTACCTTAGCCATATTTTCCTTTGTTGAAATAGGCTAGGATATTTGCTTGAAGGGTATATATTTGACCAACCAAACTAACACATTCACATTTGTTTTCGTGTGTTTAGTTAGGGTTTGTTTCATTAACAACACCTAGGAGTTGACCTAGGTTGGCCGTAGAGGTACCCTAGAAGTGCTGCAGGTGAAGGACACCCATGATGACTCCACACCAAGGGTGCTGAGGCTGTAGAAATCATGGGAAGCAAGGGACCAACCGCCAAGTGAATCTGAGCGGAGATTGAGATGGACGCTGGACAAAAGGAGGGAGGGCGCCCATTGTAGGTGTTGTTGAAGTCGCGCCAGAGCGCTGTAAGGAGAAGGAAGCATTGCAATTTCTGGGAATGTGGAATGTGTGATGTTTTCCTTGGGATCGAACTTGGGAGGGCGATCCGCAGTGTGGGCGCGATTTAGACCGCCAGCCTCACAATCGTGTGAGGCTCCGCACATTCAATAAACAGCAGCGATGTTCAATGCAGCACGCGCGATTTTACTTCAACAACCAAGGATTGCAATGTCGAGAGCTGAGTGGGAGCCGTGGACAAGAGCTAGCGATCCAGATGGTGGAGGCGGCCAGGCACAGCAAGGCGGCATCACAACACACCTACTGTTGTGGAGCAGCAGCACCATTACAGCTGCAGAAGAATCTCGGTCGACATTGGAGCCTCGCCATTTGATCGGGAGAAGGAGGGCATTGCCGATTCGACCGCCTCGAGACGGGCGTGCACAATCGAGAGTCAAGGACAGGATCGTGAATGATCAAGTGTTTAGCCAGGACTTTGGTCCGGGATTAACCTCGGGATGTTGGTTTCAAGCTTTTGTGTCTTGGCTGGACTGATCCGCTGGGGAGTCCCAAGTCTCCTTTGGCATTCTCATGTACAAGATCAGTTGTTTTAGGTGGGAATAGAGGATTGCCTTGAGCATTTCTGGTCTCATTCACCGATTGTAGGTCCGTAAGGCTGATCCGTGTCGAGATGGGGATTAGATTGTTGGTCGCATCTGGTGTCGGTGCCGAGTCTTGCCGGTTGGCTTGGTGCTTTTTCGATCATCGACGTAATGATCCCTTTCTTGACGTTTTCATGGGGGATGCACTCGAGGAGGAGGATACAAGCCCACGCCATGTGCTCGAACTCGCCAGCGAGTCACCGAGCGCCCTGAGCGCCTACTAGGAGGAGGAGGACAAAGAAGGCAACAACAGCTGGGTAGAGGAGGTGGAGGATAACATTAGGCCCGGGACACCACCCGCTACCTCAAGATCTGTGGACAACGGGTCTCCCTTGATCGAGCTCGCTACATCAGGGACAACCTTGATTCCGAGGAGGAGGAGGCCCGTCCATACTGGGACAGTCTTTACATGAGTCCCAAGCCATCCTGGGACAGTCCCGGGCACCCATACGAGGGGCACCCCTATGGGACAGTCCCAGGAACACCTATACTGGGACAGTCCCAGGGGCACCCATATTCGGGATACCCCTGGGGCACCATACTTGGGACAGCCCCAGGCACCTATACTGGACAGTCCCAGGGCACCCATACTTGGGATAGTCCTGTGGGCACCACACTTGGGAGTCCCAACACAGCAGTCCCAGGCTCAACCATACTGGACAGTCTCAACTCCAACTCCACTTGGACCAAGATCTATCCAAGATTCAGACGCTATGGAGGGAGGAGGAACCTCTTACAGGCAGGAGCGGAAGGCCTGGTACATAACCATTGCGGACTTCAAGCTGTTTGTCAACAGCATGATCACCGAGTGAAGTTCAAGCATGGAACGCGTACAATCATCGGTACATGTTCGAGCAGTTGTCCAGCTACTTGATGATGAAGCGCTGGATTTGTATGAGGTCCACCAGGTTGAGTTGCTGTCCACAGCAGCCACTCCTAACCCGATCTTTCAGAATGCGTTGCAGCTGGCCTACAATGCAAAGTTGGCCTCGGGATCATTGCGCTGGGATCGCTGATGGATCCGCCCAGAGCCTCCACCCACAGTCACCAGCTTGACTGCAGCGAGAGAACAGCCACTTTGGGAGTGGATGAGTTCATTCACACGCCCAAACATGCCAACCCGGTGGAGGAGTTTCTGCAGATTCTGGAGAAGGCGTTTCCACTCAAGACGCCAGAGATCGCTGAGCTTGCTAGCTTTGCGCAAGAAAGGGAGACAGTGATGACCTTCGGCTGCAGTTGCGTGAAGGGACCGGAATGCTCACAGATCAGGAGGCGGAGAAGTTCCTTACTTAGCGCTGGAAGGGACTTGTTCCATTTCCAGCTTGTCACCTCTGGTGGACAAGTACGGAGACCGGTACACCCTTGAACAGGTGCACGAGGAGGCAGAGCGCAAGGAAATTGCCTTTTCTGCCTATGCCTCCCGCATTCCAAGGCATTCACCCACTACTAGACCATGTTCGGCAGCAAAGGGGTGACTGCTGGGGCGGACCTCAGGATCAGTCCGAGTAACCAGGCTAAACTGCTAAAGCAGGTGCTGCAGCACTGTGGAAGGCACATGTAATCGCTGTGGGAGTCCCGAGCACATGGCACNGTAATAAACAATACCAACAACACTTTTAAGGTTGACATAAAGGACAAAGACAGGTTCAATGGAACCGATTACCCAATTTGGGAACTTCGCATGGAGTCCATCTTCGAGGAACACGATCTGCTGGACATAGTGCTCGGCAAGATAACAAATCCAGCATTAGCTACACCTAAAGGCACTTCAGCAGAAATCGAAGTATGGACAAAGCAAGATAAAAGAGCACGCTGCATCCTAATTGCTGCTCTTGACAGAAACATGATCCAACATACCTTAGGGCAGAAAACTGCTGCAGAGATTTGGACATTGTTTAAGGACATGTTTGCAGCTAAGGATGGCATGTCTCTCATTAATGCTACAAGACAGCTCTATGGTCTCCGAATGAGAGATAATGATAGCGTTGAGCACCACATGCACAGGTTCAGGACCTTGCGCGCCAAGCTATCATCTTGTGGAGAGGTCTTGTCGGAGAAGCAAGCAGTGACTGTCCTCCTTACATCACTGCCCCAAAGCTACAGAGCCTTTGTTACTACGCAAACATCCTTCACACATCAAGCAGGAGCGAAAGTCACCTTATCACAAGTGGTTGGTGCGCTTTTGGAAGAAGAGTCCAGCAGAATTGCTACTGGACGAGGTCAACAATATACCTCTCAAGTCCTCTACACCTTCAGAGGACGTAGTCGAGGGCGAGGTCGTGGACGAGGACGACCATATACAGCACCCTCCTCCTTCAATCCTGGTCTGAAGAAAAAAGGCACATGTCATTGGTGCAAAATTCCGGGGCATTTCGAATCAGAATGCCGGAAGAAGCGAGCCGGAGAGCCTCGCCGTGATGCACCTCCCGGTGCAGAGTCACATGTAGTGACTCGTGGACAGACCAGTGGCACACAGACAGCTGCCAAGCCGCCAACCATCCTCGCGGTATGTTTATCTCTCACACAAGCTGATACTAACATGTGGTTCCTGGATTCAGGAGCCACACATCACATCTGCCTATCGAAGGACAAGTTTGTCACTTACAAGTCGGCGCCAACCAGCCAGTTCGTCTTACTTGGCGATGATAGTGGTTTGGCTATTGCTGGCTATGGAGATGTGCTGTTTCCTCTCAGTGGGGGGCAGGAAATTCGGCTCTTAGGCGTTCTCCATGTACCTAGCATGACGAAGAACTTGTTATCAGTGAGGAAACTTGTAGCAGACCATGATCTGCGTGTATGTTTTTCACCAGCAGGCTGTGTGGTGACATCAGCAAACAACCATTCTCAAATACTTGGAGAAGGAATCACTTACCATGACTTGTATCAATTCGATACTACTGTAGCACAACCTCGTGGTTTAGTAGTTGATGCAAAACCAGATGTTGACAAGAGCTTTCTCTGGCACAGCAGATTGTGTCACCCGAGCATCACATACATTCGTCAGATAATCAGCAACCCAGAACTATACAAAGACCCAATCTCTTTCAAAGTACAGGATCACCTTTTTTGTGAAGATTGCCAGATTGGCAAAATGGCACAGAAGCCATACAATGATCCAGAGCCCACCAAAGCAGCAGGTTTGTTGGATGTCGTGCATTCAGACATCTGTGGGCCAATGTCTACTACCTCCTTTGGTGGCGCCACATATTTCTTGCTGTTCCTTGACGAATGGAGTCACTACAGCTGCCTGTATTTTCTGCATCACCGTCACCAAACCTATGAAAAGTTTGTCGACTATGTACAAATGGCAGAAACCCAGACTGGACGTACACTGAAGAAACTTAGAAGTGATAACGCTTTGGAATACCTTAGCAATGAATTTCAGTCATACTGCAGACAAAAAGGTATACTTCACCAGCTTTCAGTTCCATACCACCCAGCTCAGAACAGTTATGCAGAGAGGTACAATCGCACGTTGCAAGAACGCTGTCGAGCCACCCTTTCTTCAGCTGGGCTTACCCGAGGGTATTGGGCCGAGGCTGTAGCAGCCGTGAATTATGTACACAACAGGATTCCCGTTAAGCCTTCATTCAGTTACACTCCTTTCGAGCGATGGTGTGGTCACAAACCAAGAATCGGACACCTCAGAATTTTCGGTGCAGCAGCGTACGCCTATATCCCAGCAGACAAAAGGGGTAAGATGGACAACAAGGCTACTAAACATGTATTTGTGGGTTATTCAGAACAAGCGAAAGGCTACAAACTCTATAATCCACAAACAAGACAGCTTACTTTGGCTAGAAGTGTGAGCTTCAACGAGAGCTTTATAGTTTCCTCTCATCACGAATCTGTCACAAGCCACAAGCCTCTTTCAGCACAATCCATACATGGACACACCCCTACAGACGACGAGGTAGGCACAGACATCTCTATTTTTCCTTCAGACTTACGAATTCTGTTGCCCTGTCATTCCTCATGAATCTACCTCCATTGCTCGACCCACCACCTCTTGTAGCACGAACAACCTGACCCTATAAAGGTCGGATGATTCCCAAGCTACAGAACCTCCTGCACACGATCCAGATACATTAGATGCTATTATCTGTCCCATTGAACCCAAACAGTTTCCTGCCATAGAACAGGAGATACCTTCTCTACGAAGATCAACCAGAACTCATCGCCCTAGACATGAGTGGTTAGAGAAACCTTATGAACTGGTGATACTTTAGTTCCTTACCCACTTACATACAAACTTAGCCTAGCTAATGTCTTTGCAGGCCAGAACCATCCTTGACCCTCCGAAACACCTCACATATAAGGAAGCTTTGTTGGCCTTACAAGGCGTAATGGAAGAAAGCTATTGACTCCGGAATATGCAAGCCTAATTGACAACAAAACATGGAGCTTGTTACCTTACCTCCTCGTAGGCGGCCATCACTTCAAAATGGGTGTTCAAATTGAAACTTCACCGATGGCATGGCATCGTTCGCTTGGCGTATGGTAGCCCAGAGCTACACTGTGTGCATGGTCTAGATTACAACGAAACTTTCAGTTGTGAAACCAACTTCCATGAGGATACTCTTATGCTATGCGGTGAAGCACAAGCTTCTATTCCATCGATAGACGTCAAGACCGCCTTCTTCTTGAATGGTCCTCTTGATGAGGTTATATGCGCAGAGCGAGGCATTCGTGATCCTGCAAAGGTATGCAAATTACCGGGTCAATATACGGCTGAAGCAATGCCTCAGATCCGGAACACAAGGCAACAACCAAGCTGCGACAACTTGGATTCTTACCTCTTATGGCGGATCAGAGTATATGTCTTGAAGAGGTCAGCAGCTTATGCATCATTGCCCTTACGTTGGCGACAACTTCCTTTTGCAAGTGATGATCAAATTCTTAAGGACATGAAGCATGAACTGTCCCAAGAGTGGGACATGACAGATGTGGGTCCCATGAAATTTGCCCTGGGCATCCAATTCAATTTTAGTCCAGATAGAACCTGCGTCACAATCCATCAGTCTCACTTCATCAAGCAACTACTGTTTAAATTTAACCTTACAGATCTGCATCCAGTCACAACACCCATAGCTGCTGGAGATAGGCTATCTATAGAAGACTGTCCAACTACCCCTGCAGATTGTGCTGAAATGGCTCAAGTTCCCTATAGAGAAGTCAGGGTAGCTTGTTATACTTAGCTGGTTGGGCCGACATCTCTCAGTGTAGGTGTCGTGTCACGCTTTCCTCGCTAACCACGCAGAAGCTCGGATCAGAAGAGAGTCCTACGCTATCTTAAGGGCACTCGAGGACTATTTTATTCAATACCGCAGCAGAAGTTCAACCCTCACCTCCTACTCGGATGCGGACTGGGCAGGTGACGTAGATTCACGTAAGTCCATAGCTGCATACTGTTTGATTCTCTGTGGTTCAGCCATCAGTTGGCAGTCGAAGAAATTGACCACAGTTAGCCTCTCCTCAACCGAGGCTGAATACGGAGCACTGTCCCTAGCTGCACGCGAGATTATGTGGGTTAGGCAATTTCTTAAGGGTATACATTGGCAGCAACCAGATGCAACACTACTGCAATGCGATAACCAATCAGCTATTGCACTCACTGCAAATCCCATCTTGCATGCTCGATCTAAGCATATCGAGATCCAATTTCACTTTATCCGCCAAGCAATGGAAACAGGAGTTATCAAGTTGCAATATGTTCATACATCAGATAACGTTGCAGACCTGCTGACTAAGGGCCTCCCAAAAGCTACACATGAGCAACACAGAAGCTCCCTAGGCTTAAGAAGTCAGGACTTATCTCAACCAGCGATAACATGGGCTCATGGCGAGTAGGCTGAGCTAGGACGTCACCGCTGAGTTTGGGCATCCTCGCAAACGCCTCTGTGTGACCTTAAAGACTATCTGGGCGAGGCCTACACATACACACATCACAAGCACCCCGATGAAGCATAAAGGTAATACAATTAGGACCGCTGCCTCATCACCCCTTTTTGCTTCGGACCCTACCTGTGGTTCTTGGTAAGCGGCAGCTCACCGCCATGAAGATCCCGCCGCTTCTCTCGCCACCCTGATGCAAGCGCGAGAAGGTTCTAGTGGCCCTCTGTTTTCTCCCCGGGACTTCGACCTGTGTCTCTCCAGCAGCAAGTGCCTTCTCCTCACAAAGGCCAACCTTTGCATGGCCTCCCGCTTGTGGTGTCGCGCCTCAAGCTTAGCGGACATCGGATCCAACAAGGCTAGTCGCGGCGATTGCGTAGCTCTTGCGCAGTGAGCGCAAGCAAGGATCCGCCATGGAGTTCATGAGTGGCGATTCGAGCCTCAGTCTTTATTCGTGGAGATGGCGTCACGCCTCGGACCGCTCTAAACAGGATGATCCCTTTTGAGTTAGGTGCGAGGGGAGTACATTCCGTTAGGGTTTCGGACCCTAACTCAACGGATATTCAACTTAAGTTAATAGAGTCATTTATTAAGGTCATAAAAGCAGTTACACACAAAAACTCTTTTATAGTCTCTTGATCACTTATGGAAGTTATCTTCGGCGTCTCTCTTGCTCGCTCTCATGCTCGTATAGGTCCCAGCGATGCATCGCTGAATATCACTTTTATGCCTTAAGGGAGTGCATCACGCGCCCAAGGACCCCCGACCCACACCGCAATTTCGTCCCTTCTTCTAAGACCAATCTTCTCCACATGTGGAGAGCGCCTCTCACTTGCATTTGGGATTCATCCTTAGGCTTGTGGCCTTCCACTATGGCCTACACTCTAATCCTCTACTCATCATCCACTCATCATTCTCCTCAATGCTCAAATCATCTCCTCATCCTCCTCCTAATCTAACCTCAATTCAAGCTCACCGGCCTGGCCGCCTCCACGCACAACCGGGTCAGCCCAAGTTCTTCCTTGGGCTGGTTGAGTTTGACACCGACAAAGAACCTGGAGTCTTTCCTGTAGTCTAGCCTCAAGCGAGTTCCTTGGGCATCGCCACACACCCAAAGCAAAGCAATTTCACAAAGAACCATTCACAAGGGGAGCAACTCGAGATGCTCGCAGGAGCAAGCCTCTACCAAGCACTCACCACCGCAAACTTCCTCTCTACCAGACGCGTTGGCTACCAACAAATTCCTTTACAAGGAGCAAAGGACTCACAGTATGGAAGATGTGATACTTTACTTTGTGAAATCCTCCTCCTCGTATAGGAGGCCTTCCACATACAACCTCCCTTGGGTGACCTATTGCAGCCACCTTTCCAAATATTTTATAATTTCCTACCACGATTTAAGTCCTAGCGTCCAAATCGACCGGTTGATCCTAGGTAAATTCTATTCTAGCAATTCTACCTATGTCAATTATTCAACCTACCTTATCCTTCTCATCTAAAGCACATTTATGGTCTTTGACCAATTTCAATTCCTATCTGGGCGGGTGTGCATCTTTTGCTGATTGGCTTCCTCATCCCTTTTTGCTCTCGGCCCTTCCCTAGCCGTCTTTTCGGCTGTGTAAATCTTTCCCCCTTCTTCTCGAGGCGCGCCCGATCCTTCGCATCCTTGTGCAATCGCGCCCGTCCTTGTTCACAAATGGCCCTTCTTCAGCTCCGGGCGGCCGCGCTCCTCCAAAGTCACCCTCTGCGTAGTCCGGCACTACCTAGGTTGACCACCTACCATGGTAGGTTGGTCCCTTTCCTTGTTCTCCTTCCTCTTTCTCAGCGTGAAGACTTCCTCGGGTAAGGTCCTCTTGGCTCCCTTCCTATTGTTGATTTGTCCATACCTATCATGGAGCATTTCTTCAAAGATCCTTCCCCATTCGGCCGACCGATGTTGTCACCGATTCTTCCGGGCCTTCTTTGTGCTGGACTCCTCTCGGGCCCCGGCTCCTCTCTTATCCGTGGGGTGAGGGAATTTCTCACCCCTTCCTGCTCCTTGATGGGTTGGGCCCGTCCTTGGTTTCTTCCGGGCTGCCCTCCACCGCCTGTCTTCTCTCCTAGGGGGCATGTCGCTGGTCCCCCTGGCCTTTCCATCCTCAGCCGGGCCCATGGCCTCTGCCTCCTCTGGACCCACGTCCGTAGGTCCTTGTCCCTCTGCAATAGGTCGGCAACCCACGGGCATGGGTGGTCACCCACTGGTAGAGTGACCTCTGAGGGTAGGCTGACCTCCTGCAAGGGTAGGCTGACCTCCCACCTTGCTTTCCGCCATCTCCTTCCTTGCGGTCTCTCCTCAGTCCCTATTTCTCCGAACTCCTGAGTCCATGTCACCGGGCCTCGTCAAAATGAGGCCTCCGCTGCACTAGCGACTCCTCCGATCATCATCATGGGGACCTAAAGTCCTCCTCTTGGCGCAACACCTCATTGTTGGCCTTCAATATCCTAATATGGAGATGGGCTCCTCGTGGTATTGCATTTGAAGGTCATCGAGCTCGGGGCCATTCTCCATCTTCACACCTACCCTTGTAGGCGTCCCTTGCCATCGTCAATTCTCCTACCCTCACATGGAGGCAACATTCTCCTCCTTAGCTTCCTTGAGCTGGCTGGTTAGTTTCGATTGAAGGGCATAATCCAAACCTTCTCCTCCTAACCACCGGCATCCTGCACCATCTTCTTGTGGTGCTCCTCCTCTGGAACCTTCTTTGTTCCAAATCAGCCATTTGCTTGGCAAGTTTCTCCCGCTCCTCCCAAGAATTCTTCTCACGCTCCGGCCCTTGCACTTGGAGGTCTTGGGTGATCAGTGCGCGCCTCACCTCCAAACTCAACCGGGTCCTCCGCAATTCTTCCTCCATGTCCCGGATTTTGATGGCTTGGGTGGCCAACACTTGCTCTTGTGCCTCCACCTGGATTGCTTGCTTCTCTCCTAGAGCCTCGACTTCTCGCTCCTGCTCTAGTTGGGCAAAATGGTCTTCCGCCTTTTGCCTCCATGTGTCTCGTTGGCTGGCACGAACAGCCCTCTCCTCCGCTTGGGACAGCTTCCCTCAGGGGCCTTCTCCTCCTCCGGTGGTCCATGATGACTTGGTCGGAGGTTCTCCCCTTCCCCAACTTGGCTGCCTCATCGACTCCATGGCCTCAGTGCCACTTGGTCCCGCTGCCTTCCGCCATCTCCACAGGCCTTGTTCACCGGACCTCCTCCGGCATGCCAAGAGGGAGGTTGTCACTTCCCTCGCCTTCAGATCTACTCGGCTAAGTGCCTCGCTGCACTCGAAATCTCCGAGAGGCCCCACCGCCTCCGGGTCTTGTGCCGGAAATCTCCAGCATCTGGCGTCGCCATCATGCAGGGGGTAGGCCTCATGCGTCCCATCCCCCTTCCTCCTAGCTGGTGATGGTGGCCTAGGCGCAGCCTTTGGCGCCTGGCCCCTCCTTCCTCTTCCCTACCGCCATGGGCTGCCTGCCTACAGGCTGCCTACCGCAGGTTGAGTCCCCACTGGTTGCTTGCCTACCTCGGTAGGTTGGCTACCAGGGTAGGTTGACGGGTGCCTCTTGTCTGGCACCCATGAGATGGTGGGAATCCTCCCACCCTTGGGGTTGTCTCTCCTACCGCGGTAGGCTGTCCTCCTACCATGATAGGCTGCACTCCTACCGTGGTAGGAGTGCCTCATAGACCACCACTTGGCCTTCTATGGCCTGCATTTCCCGGTCTCCTCCAAGGCTCCTCATGTGAGGAAAATCCCCCACCTCGGCAATCCCACGGCGCCGCCCACCTCCTCACTCGGCGGCACTTGAAGAGGTTTTCGCTCCCATGGTCTTCCTCAAAGCAAAGGGCAAAGGCCTCTCCAAGCTTGGCCTGAGGTGTATAATTTCGAAAGGATGCCAAGCATCCTCAAGCTCCTTGCTGGTCGAGAGCCCCTCCGTCTCCCACAAGTGCACCAAATAGGTGCTAAGATAGCACGGCCTTTCTCCTCCTTCATCCACCGTGTTGGGTCTGAGGAGTTTCTCCCTGTGATGGATATAGGCCTCATACATGATGGTCCCCCAACCCGGCTTGGCCCCTCGAGTGATCTTCCACAAGAATCTGCAGGAAATTGCAAGTAGGAGGTGCGCTGATAATTGACCAATCCTAAGACAATCTTGGCAAAGAGCCTCACTTCAGCTCCTTGATGTTGTCCGTCTTCCATCCGTTCTTGGTTTTGGCCTTCATGCCTCCTCCACCAAATCCAAAATCTCTTGTGGGATTGTGGTAGTGGAAATTCTCTTCCCATTCGTCCTCTCAAGGAGAGCGATTCTCGAGCCTCCTCCTCCGCTCGCCATAAACTTGGCGAATGCTTCGACTGGCCGAAGAGAGGATCAGAGCATTCCTCTCTGCAACGCAAGGGCTGCCTCCGATCGATATAGCCCGCGCCATGGCCATAAGATCGCCATTGGCCAGCGCCATTACGTATGTAGGGAAGTTGAATTGTCTCAAGATCCCACGCCCTCATGAGTCTTTGAATCGATGGTTGCTGAGTTCTCCGCATTGTCGGATCTCGATGCACCGCTTGCATCCAAGGTGCAACTCGCCATAGATACAAAAGGTGAGAACACAAAGAAAGGAGTCACTCTTGAGACAAAGCGGTAAAAAGAGTAGTGGGAATAATCATCCACTATCGTCATAAAATGGCGGCTATGCCTAAAGAAGTAAGAGGGAGAGGTCCACACAAGTCTACGTGAACTAACTCCAAAGGCTAAGAAGCCCCATGAGTGTGAAGACCAGAGTAGGGAGAGCTCACGCTTGGCAGCACACGCTTCACAAAGAGGTGGTGTCTTGGCCAAGGAGGGCAACTTATCTCGATACAAGTCCCGCCGAGTCATGGCAAGGAGCTAAGGTGATTGAGGTGCCCAAGTCGACATGCCAAAGTAGGGCATTCCTGGATGGAGGGAGCCTGTGGTGAAGCAACCTTAGAAGATGCTACCACAGCAGCAAGTATAGTGTACACAGGGGTGCCAGTGAAGATGTAGAGATCATCGCTGGGCTGCCCTCGCTACAACTTGCCTTGGCTGAGAGGAACGATAGAGGAAACAATCCTCACGTCCAAACTCCAGCCGAAAAGCTCCATCTAGCAGAAGTTGGCGAACGGAAATCAAATTCTTAGCCATCTGCGGGACGTGGAGCACACTATTTAGCACAAGGGAGGAACCATCCTCCAGTGTGAATGTCACGGAACCAACTCCAGCAATAGCAAGGCCGGAGTCATCGCCCAACAGCACAAAACGTGGAGTGTCAGTTGTCGCCGTGTAGGAAGTAAACATGTGCTTGGAGCTGCAGATATGGGCTGGTCATGAGTCCAAAGAACTGTGAGGTCATGAACTCAAGCTACCAAGCACACTAAAGCAATCTCGACTTGACCGGTTCTCTGGCCTTGGAGACGTCAGATTAGCGCCTTGATCTCACGCTGTCACTCACCGCTTCTTCCCGCACTCAAGGCCTCCCAAGCACGGGTGATCGACACCAATTGCACGCCCCTTGACGCTTTTGGTGTGCTTGGAGGAGGAAGAGGAAGGAGTGCCTTTGATGGCCGGAGTTGTTGTTTCTCCGGGTTATTCTCTCTTCGTTGTTGATTTTGTGACCGGTCACAAACATCACCGCCTCCACCATGTTTAGATGTGGAGTTGAAGCGGATGCCTCCTCAAGGAGGCGCCAGCAAGCTCGATACGCTTAGGTGGATTGTCCACCAGCCATCGCTGCTAGAAGTCCGGACCGATCGGTTTTGGGAAGAGATTTAACGATCGATAACTAGCCGGAAGGCTAGCCGGTTGGATAGCAAGATCAAATTCGACATTGTAGTCCCAAGTGCACCAATTGTGCCCGAAGGTACCGAATCGCTCACGTGATGGGCAATACTATCACCTTGTTGCATCCAAGAGTGTAAAACTCTTGTCGACGGTGACCAAGGTCATCACATTCGCTGATAGATGTCATTGATCCGCCTGTGCCTCTGAAGTCGCACCATCGGTGTGCAGAGGTGGTTTCGAAGGCCGTAAAACCGATTTGCATGGCTTGACGATCCAACTTGAGCCACACATCAATCGACCGAGGTGCGGTAGGCTTTGGGGAAACACCTCCACCGGGAGAAGATCGCGGTTGAGAGTCCGTTTTCATCCGCCGAGACCAAATCTCATATTTGGTCCTTGAACCTATCTCTCTTTGAAGTCGAGAGACGCTCATAACATTAATTATGTGAGCCGAGATGGGAGGTGGTGGTGGAGTGCCTCGACATGGTCAAATCCTTGGCTCCACAATTGTGTAAACGAAAGCGTGTTGACACACAAGGCTCAAAACACAAGTAGTGTGTGAGCAAAAATTTTCCAGTGAGAGTTCAAAGCAAACACACTCACACCCGCCCACCTACAACGCATCACCGGATCCTGCTCCAAAATTGTTTAGAGCACTCGCCTATCAAAGCTGACTCAATGCCCAATGCCAAAGAACATTCATGGGTGGGTGATCGATCGCCAAAGATTTTGATAATGGAGAGAGCGTTCGGTGCGAGCGGCTTGGGCCTCGCTGTACTTGAACTCCTTGTAGGCGCCCAAAGTCTCGAAAGCGAGAGGACGATCTTGGTTCCTCCTCAACTGACTTATGGCAGTATTGACGATGTCCCCGCTGTTGAAATCGTGTAGGAGGCACACTTCGACAGCCAAGAGCCGCCGGAGTTGAGAAGGATCGCCACCAAAATCGCCACCACTGGAAAAGAGCCCGAAAACAATTAACAGGAGCGAAGAAAAGAATTAGGGGCCCTGCTCGATGAACGGGTGACACTGCTCGCTGAACGCACGCTCCGCCGAACGGGCGCTTACATTCGAACGGTGGCACCTGCTCGGGGCGCTGCTATCCAACTTGTTGATAACGCCGGCGGGCGCGACACCCGCTGGCGAAGGCCGCGGCGGGCCTCCGCCAAGGCGCGCCTCGCCGAGCCAACCTCCGAGGTCGGCGAGGATGGCGGACGGCGAGATCACCGCAGCGCGCCTCCTGTCGATGGCGACTCCAAGATGGGGCGCCTGGGGCCTGAGGAGATCTCGCCTCCCTCTCTCGTCGAGCCGAAATTGCGAGATTCGTGACGATCAATTATCGCCGCCTCCGCCCAATCCACAAAATTCCTCGGCGATTCGGTCATGATGAAACCAGATGCTGGGGGGCTCGAGCCGATCAAGGCGCCTGAGAAGCACCTCTCCGTGATGAATTTTGGCTAGAATAATGAGATTGAGACAGAATCGATCTTCTCAATCGCTCTTGTGCTCTCGATGTTGACGGTTCAAGCGCACTCGAGTGATCTCGATGCCCTCGGACGATAAAGATGGAACTCGATGGCGGAGACCACCCTTGATCTTGCAAGGTATGGAAGAGGGCATCCACCCACCTCGCCGAACATCTCGTAATGGCGAGGTGCTTGAGTGAAGCCAAACCTCGAGTGATCTCGCTGATTGGTGCGCGGGATCGCCTCCCTATCCTCCAATGCGCCGTGCTTGGGCCGAGAGCGACGATTCCTGCCATGCTTGCCGAGATTAGTGGCTAGGAGATAAGAGAATGTAAGATGGTCAATAGGATAGATGTTAGTAGAGAGAAAACCTTGAGGCTTCCTCTCCCCCTCTATCCATCTTAAGGACCAGGCTACTTACACCCAATCAAATCCCATGGGCATGTAGATAGGAAAGGAGGCAAGAAAATAAATAGAAAATTGGTTTTTCATTTTTCTACATGTTTTTCTTCCTTTTTCTAAACCTCTATTAAAAATAGAAGACAATAAAATTTAATTTCTATAAATATAGAAGAACTAAATTCATTGCGAGGCTTGAGAAAGCTCTTCTATCAAGTCGCATGGAAGCGACGATGGGGACCCCATCGTAGCTGCCTTTTTGTGGTCGTAGAACCAACTGCTATCCAAAACAACGATCAATTTCTTCTAACCATGAGCGAGCAAATGGAGCTTCAAAAGTCCATGGCTCACCTAGGTAATGATACGCAAAGTCTAGCCATTGAACCTAGAGACCATGGTAGGAGCCGAGGCTCGATACCAAGTTAGAATTGCATGCGAAGCGCCTTAAGCAAAGATGCTATATTAATAATGAATCAAGTGTGTTCATAGGTGGGCTTTATAGGTGGTCTCGTAAGGGGTGTGTCCTTTTGCTAGCCTAGCTAACTACCTAGACTAACTGCCGTCTAGTCGACTAACCAATTGGTAACGGAACCAACGTGGTCTCGCTATTATTTCTAACTACTACTCGAATGATTGCCCGAACCTCGAAAGCAAGTGGGTTATGTGCCCTTTGCCGTATGCAAGGAATTGGGGCATAAGATGGGAGATCCAAGGTGTTCGGGCATGGCGTGAGTGGCACCAGCGCGACTAGGGGTCAGGTTCACGGAGCCTGCGGCGGAGGAAACACAGACCAACCCCAAAACCGCGATCACCGTGACCACAATGCCCGTGCTAAAGGTGGAAGCGGAGTTCGATCTTCTCGATGAATCCAGTGTGACATCAAGGATCGTGGAAGAAGGGTACAAAGGAGAGATGAGCGCAGATGAAGGATTGTTGGTGGCCAAGGTGATCACCAGATCGGAGCGGCGGGAGAAGGGCCGAAAGTCGGAGAAACGACGCGAACAGGAGGAGAGGAAGAGGAGGAAGGTGAGGGATGACTTGCCTTGGCCTCAAGAGACGCGGGGCGTCAAACCGTTCGAAGAACGGGGGGAACGGACCCACCCTACCGAGGCGGGTGGGCGACTCACTACCAGATCTGGCACCCTGGCAGCCTCACCATGTAGGGGCTAAACGTGGAAGAGCCCAATGAGGGGGAGGAACGATCAGCGTTTCCTCCCGACATCAGCCGCGAAGTGGCGGCGATGCTAGAGGATGAGTTGAACAGGCTCACCCGGCATTCGAGGAAGAAGGTGGCGGAGCCAGAGGTTGTTGCTCCGCCGGGTATGGAGTCCCACCGATAGGAGGGACCATGGATTCGGAGTTTACTAATAAGGTCGGAATCAACCAACGTGGTTGCAAACGGGAGGAAACCTTTTATAAGATCTCCGGGCCACGACGCATTGCTTGACCGAGAATCTGTGGTCAACTTGAGGCACTTGGCTATGTGAGTCCGAGATCCCGCAAGAAGATTGTAAGGAGGCCATCAGGGAATCCCCGAGGCGTAATGGGGGACCAGAAGGCGGCCAATGGAGGTAAACGTGGTCGAGCTTGTTGATTTGGGGCACCCAAAATTGAAGTTGTTGCAGTTGCTTGATGCCCAGTGTGCCATCGATTCGGATGGGAGTCAACTTGATGATGAGGAGACATAAGATCAGCTTGGGTTCACCGATTTAAACCTCAAAAGGGCACCCTATATACTGATGTTGCAATTTTTGTTACACTTCCACATGCAACATGTTTTGAGGCTCATATTGCTCTGTTAGTTCTGCCCCTTGGTACGTATCTTAATAGAACCTGCACTCTCTTCCTACTCTCACCCTTCCGGTACACCCCTCTCACAAGCATTGTTAATAATTTCCCACTTGCCCTCGTTATACTGTTGCAATTTTATGTAATGGATGCATGTGGCCTTGAATTCTTTCCTCTTGTTTTGCTAGGCGCCCGTTACCTCATCCAGACGCTTGCCTCCGTCCCCTCACACTTTTGTCCTGCCATGGGTTTGATAGGAAGATTATGGATACCTGGGACATCCTGGCCTGTGGCTTTTGAGTGCCCTATGGGCGATCTCGCTCACTGCAGCCCCTACTGCAATTTGAGGCACAGTCTGCCTCGCTGGAGGTCTCTTCCCCGCGGCTTCTGGGCTCTCTCCTCGCTTATTTCTCTTCATCCTCCATGACAGCCCTTTCTCGAGGATCTATCGTGTGGAGGAGGGAACCTTCTCTCAAACGTCCCTTGAGGCAAGCTAGGGACATGTTATCGCGGATGCTCAAGGACTTCCTCCTTTCTCGACATTTATTACTCGATGGTTTCAGGGGTTGTGCATCTCGCCGAGAAGCGCCCGCCAGCTTTCCACCGCCTCCAGACCCTCCATCCCTGTGTCCACAAGGCGGCCGCCTTTTGTTCTCGGGAAGGGCGCAGTGCTTGGCTGGCCCGCCCATGCATACGGGGTTTTCACATCGCACCAACCACCTTCACTATTGCGATGCGATTCCGTCTTGCTCCACTGTGGCTTCTTCGCCCTTACTAGTGAAAGCTCGCCTCGATGATTCCGGGGTACACCTTGCTCGTTGTCCCTACGGGGTCATCGATCACACTCACGACGCCATCCGCGATGTACAGTTCGCCATCGTCATGGAAAGCCCACATGGCATGGAGGGGATGTATACTCCGTGACAGTCGCTCAATCATACGGCCGACTGCATTTTGTCCGTGGCGCGACTAGGGTTTTGGGTGGCGTATGTGGTGGTTACCGATCCCACACGAGACACCATCTCCGCCAGTCATCACTAACTGGCCTGTGTTGGCCGCCGGGCTCTCAAGGTCCAGAATATAGCGATGCAAGCGGGCCACCTTTATTCCGCTTGCACTAGAACGATGAATGGTCGAGGACTTTGACAAATTTGTCAAGTCCGCGTAAAGCTTACCATGCACGTAGACACGGTATGGTCGCCCTCTCGTATTACAAAGATACTTCCGATAACGGGTTTTCACTGCCCTTCAACGGCGCCTCAACGCGATCCTCCACAAGGCGGGCGAGGTGAAGCATCTTCCTCTACCTCCGTGGTTTGCGTGCCGCTTATTCTTCCCCGTGATATGACATTGTGCGTGAGGTGACTTTAGGTAGGGAGCTTATTTGCTCCTCTTCACCTCGACCCCCGTCCCTTTGTTGTCCCTCCTAGATGGGCTTTTCCCATCGCTTTTTCACCTCAATTGTGAAGGAACAAGTTGAAGACTAGAAAGTCGAAAACCGAGATTGATAAGATAATGTACAATACAAATGTTTGTCTAATCTACTTTAAATGGCCATAGTGTCGCTTCACTAAATGACCTTTCATAACCCTAACGATACATGTTATTAATAAAGCGAGTTCTAGGTTATATTTATATATCTTCACACCCCTCTTAACCTCAACGAGCTTAAACAACCCGATCACAAAAGAAACCCTAATGTATATAAGAACGAGCCGCCACGCAAAAAACGCTATCTCCGCTTCGGTGCCTGCCATATTCCTCATGCTTTCATGAGCGCAATTCTGTAGCGCAGAATGACAACAAGGAGCGTATATCACGTCTGAGTTGCGGCGGCCGCCTAAACTAGAGGAGCAAGGTAACCAACCACTGTCTGAATTTGAGTCGACGCCGCCGGACAACCAAACGCGCATCGGCGTCTTGCACCGCTTAGGACCGAAAGTGCGATTTGATGGTGGTGGGATATGGACGGCGCTGACCCGCCACGAGCCGATGATGGCGTCAATCCCGAAAGCTTGGAGGAAGTGAGCTGATTAGGAACCTTCGGGAAACTTCTCGGCTGATGTATCAGCTTAAGACTCCCGAGTAAAGAAGGTAATCCCCAGCAGAATGATTGGGTTCGTCGTGAGAGCTTCATCCACCTGCTGTGATCCAGAAAAGCACTTCTGAACTGTCTTTAACTGCTTGCCTCCTTGTGCAGGGAGTTAACAACTTAGCTGGTTGGATGTAGGGAGCATCAACCAAAAACAGTACCCCCCCCCCAAATCAGATAAGTATCCTCATTGATCGATATGAGCAGAGAAGTCGTGAACACCTAACCCTCGCATGTGAACATAATGCTTGTGCTTGGGTAGTCCTTTGGTTAGATGTCAGTCATCATTCAAAATATATCCCACCTTGATAACACGAGCAACAACATCACGGATATAATGATGTTGTATCTCGATGTATTTTGTTCTAGCATGAAAGGTAGGCTTGGCCACTAACTCGTGCCGACATGTTGTCGCAGAGGATTAAAGTAGGATGATGCTGAGCCTGGCCAAGATCAGCAAGGAAACTACGCTCCCACTCTGCTTCTTTGGCTGCCTCATGGACTTGTATTCTCGCCTGGAGCTCAAAGCTATGGAAGGCTGTTTTTTACTACTCCAGTTGACAGCAGCTGAAGCAAGGAGGAAACAGTATGTCGACAAACTTCGCCGAGAGTCAGAGTCCGAGGCCCAGTCAACGTCTGTAAATCCGGACAGAGTAAGCTCGGATGCACCACTGCGTTTATACATGAGACCATATTTATGTGTGCCCTTAAGATAGCGGAAGATCCTTTTCACAGCTGTCCAGTGTGCTCTCCCAGGATTCTCAAGAAATTGGGAAACCGTACTGACCGCATATTGTATGTCTGGCCTGGTCCAGTTGGCAACGAAGAGTAGGCTGCCAACTGCGTGTCTGTAAGGTACGTCTTCCATGTCTTTGATTTCATCCGATGTCTGTGGGCACTGTGAAAGTGTTAGCTTGGTACCTGTTGCATATGGAGTGGTTGCTGGCCGTGCTTGATCGAGATTGAACTTCTTAAGTATCTCGTTTACATACTTGTACTGGTGTATGAACATAAGGCCTGCATCGATCAGCAGCTGTATGCCCAAGCAAAACTTTAGTTCGCCAATATCTTTCATGTCAAACTTGTCGTTAAGTTTTTGCTTGACTATTGACAACAGTGCTTGATCGTTTGTGGCAAGGATAACATCGTCCACGTACAGAGCCGAAGCACAATAGAGGATCCTTGGGAAAGCTTATAAACATTGGTATCAGCTGTGTTCTGAACAAAATCTATGCTGAGTAGATACAGATGCATGGTGATATACCACACTCTCCCGCTTTGTTTCAAACCATATATGCATTTCAAGAGTTTTAACACCTTGTGGGGATGTGCAGAATCCTCATAGGCCTCAGGCTGGAGCATATATAATTCTTCATCAAGAGCTCCATACAGAAAAGCCGTGCACACGTCCATCTGCTGAAGATCGAGATCAAATTCTGTGGCATAGGCAAGTATAAACCGGATGGATTGATGCGAACTGTGGTGAGAATGTCTCGGTAGTCGAGCCCTCCACTTGCGTGAACCCTCTAGCCACAAGTCGAGCTTAAACGCAACTTCCCTTTTGCATTCAACTTGAGTTTGAACACCCACTTGCAGGATATGGCCTTGCGGCCTGGTGGAAGGTCAGCAAGAATCCAGGTGTGGTTCTTCACAAGAGACTGATATTCATCCTCCACTGCTGCCTTCCACTGCACATGTTCAGGGCCATGGAAGGCTTGGGAAAGGCTAGTAGGCTCATCGGGAAGAACAGTGCTCGTAGCAAGGCCTGGAACAAGATGTGTTCTAAAATCCACAGACTGATAGCGGGGTTCATCCCATTGCAGTGGTGACGGCGCAGAGACCTCCCGGAGCTCGTGGTGCAGCTCATCTAGTCAGTAGGACATCGTTCAAGGTCGGGACCAGGATCGACAGCAGCAGGATCATCTCACTGCACCAGTTAGGCACCCCTCTCGCATCTAGAAAGGCCCCTCGTTAGGTAAAAGGGGCATGTCTCGGGGTTGAAAGGGAGGGGGCCGCTTTGGATCTGGAGCAAGTAAACGTGATCGTGCAAAAGAACAATGGCTCCATGTCGTCCATAGGATAATCAGGCATCAAGATCGAGGCAAGGGCATCCACATCTCAAGAAACTGGTGAGTCTGTCACAATAATGATGCCGGAGCTGGGTTCAAGGAAGGTCACACCGCTGCGAGCACAATGGACCCGATCTATTGACCAGCTTATACGCTTTTGTCGTTTCATCGCCCAACAAAAGAAAGACCTGCGCCGAGGATCAAGCTTCTTCCTTTTCGGGGATGTGTGCAAATGCTCGAGATCCAAAGACCTTCAAATGTAGTAGGCTTGGCGAGACCAAGACCTCGTAAGGTGTCTTATGTGGGACGAGCTTGTCGACCTGTGATGTACGCGAAGAACAATGGCCTCCGCCCAATAACCTTGAGGTAATCCAGCCCAAATGAGCATGCTTGTCATAGCGAAGAGTTTGATTTTCGCTCGACACGCCATTTTGTTGTGGCGTGTAGGGACGATGAGTTGGCGAGAACTCCATGTTCTTGCAGCAAGTCGGCTTGATTCACACCGTCCCGCTGTCGTCGAGCACCTTCAAGAAGATGCTGCTCTGACGAACCAGCCCGATCTTTGAAAAAGGAAAGTGTGTCACTCTTCAGCTGCATCGGGAATGTCCAGGTATATCTACTATAGTCATCTGTCAAGGTGAAAAAGTATTGAGAACCTCCTAGGGATGGTTCCTGGATTTTCCCTGAGATGTCGGCATGAACTAAACCAAGGACTTGTGATGCCCTATGTGCTGGGGCAGTAGGAAAGGGAGACGCTTTCTGCTTCGCCAATATACAAGACTCGCACAGGCATCTTTGAAACACTTGGGAAGGGGCTCACGATGGCCTCGTGATAGACATGTCTATCGCCTTGGAGCGATTGACATGCCCCAAGCGAGCATGCCACAAGATGGCCTCTTGATGGAGACTAGGTGACCTAGTCCGTTGAATGGGCAGCATCGGATGTGCCGCTTGTTACACGTTATGTCTAATTTATGTGTCATTGTCTAAAATGCCTTTGAAGACACACCTATCGAGACTCTTTTACGTAAAAACAAAAGAAGTCCGAAAATCGCACGCATCAGAAAGGTACGTGATCTCATGACCTGACTCAACGACATGAGGTTCTTGGCCATGCTACGAAGAGAACATCTTCTAACATGAGGTGTGTGTGATCATGCGGCATAAACACACATGTTCCTCGACCTTCTATCTGCAGACTTGTCTTGGACTGTTCATCACCAAGAAGAACCTTGTCATGGACATGAACAAGGTTGAGGGAAGTAAACAACTTCGCTCGCAAATGTGAGTGGTGGCGGTAATCAAGGTACCAGCCTTCATCTTGCAAAGAGCTTGACAAGGGATGGTAAGGATCCTCAGATGCCTTGGAATCGCTTGACTTAATCGCCACGCTCGCAGCAGTTTAGGTTGCTTCGAGGCTCACCCTTTCTTCTCGGCATTCTCTTGCCTGTGGGTCCCACACCAGGAACCGCCGCTTTGGTGTTGGAAGATTCACATTGTCGAAAGGTGTTATGTCCCTCCGAATTTGTTCTTGCCGAGAAGGACGGAAATTGCGGCTAACACCTTCTCCGCTTTGCTCTTAGGAACACCACAGAGAATGCGCTTTGCTCCTCCTGGAACAATGCACCAATCACTTCTTCTAGAGTGATGGTCACAGGTTGACCAGAGGAAGTCGCAGTATGTGCTGTTCGAATGGGTCCGTTTTGGCTTGTAACAAATGCTTGATAAGAGACGGGAAGACTGGTTAGCAGCTGGGCAACAGCATCAACTTCGGACATTTTGTCTCCGGTCATGGATGCCATTTGTGCCCGCAGATGACGAAATCTGCTGGTATGAGCTGCCACCTTGTCACCTTCTCTCATTTTAAGTGCATAGAACTCTTGTCGAACGGCGCAGAGGGTCATCATGTTCTGAACTTGGTATGTCTTTTCAAGCTGGTTCCAGATCTCAGCTGCAGCAGTGAAGAATTCGACCTCAGGAACAAGGTCAGCGTCTAAGCCTCCGATAAGGAGAGCCATGGCAATGCCATTGAGCAAATCCCACTTGGCAATGTCATCGGCAGTGGGCGGAGGATTAGCTGTTTGTACGGGTTTCTTGCAAGTTCCATCCACAACGGCCCAAACACCACGAGCAACAAGCATGCTCCTCATGCGGACTCTCCATATTGAGTAGCCCTGTCCTTTAAACCTGTCTTTCTCTTTAAGTTCTGAGGTAAAGGAAGGCATGGATGCCGATGCCATGGTCAAACGAGTGGATTGGTGTAAAGTAAGTTGCTGAAAATTGTTAATGAGTGCGTTCAAATGTGCTGCAGTGGACATGAACACTTAGACAGACTATAAAGAGCTATGGCTCTAACGGTACAGGTAAGTGTTCATGCATCATATATTTATACGTAATTAAATACTGATCATAATATGCAGTGGAGGGATGCTGGGGAGGTCAGCAAGAGGAGGGGGTAGCCAGCTATGCCCTGCTCGTGCTGAACTCCTCAACTTTCCTTCCTCGCTATTATGAACAGTTGCCCACTATGGGCAACCCTAAAAATAATGCCTTTTCATTTATTGTGACGTTTCAGTTAGGTCAAATCAACCGACATGTCCCCGTGAAGTGACACCCACTGTGGACCAATGTGGTTGTATGCAAGATTCAAAGAAAGAGGTGCGAGGAACAATGCACCGATTCGATCGTGAATTCCTCCTACCTGGATGTCTCCACTTTGGAGCTGGAAGGCTTCACAGACATGGGCGCCGGAGTCGATCCATCGTTAATTAAGATCGCAATTTGAGGTCCATGTTTTGAAGGAGATCGAATGTTGATATCCTGTTGGAGCTCATATTTGCAAATCAATTGCTCGCCTGCGTAATCCAGCCGCAAACTCGCTCTTGAGAGACACCGGTTTGATGACAAGGGACAACTTTTTCCACACGGTATCGCTTGTGATTTGTTAGCGTGATCCTCAATCCGATGGGGCATTAGAGTCTGTGTTGTGGTGTCTTGCTGCAGATTGTCGCGCGGGCCCCTGGTCTGGAGATCCCGAGATCGTTATTTTACCGCAGTCTCGAACAAATAACTGGGAGGTCAAGCTCCGGTCGAGGTGTGGGCATGTGTCGGGGTTCGCCCTCCCTCGGGCAACGTGCTCGATAGAGCCGGTTGGCCTCTTGATTGCTCAATATCCGTGAAGATGTAGGGCGACGCTGAGCGATGCCTTTGCCGAGAGCGGTAGTTTTTCGAGAGGTCACCGTGGTTCAGCAGGGTGATATGTGTCTTGGTGGACATCCTCCTAGATGAGAATATCTAGAGGATCCACCTAGATGTGAGCCTCTACGATTGCCACCTTGCCTCGGCATATTTCAGGTTGTTGCACAAGATGCAGAGCATGGCTCTGATACCATGTGAAGTAACGAGTTGAAGACTAGAAAGCAGAAACTCAGATTGATAAGATAATGTACAATACAAAAATGTTTGTCTAATCTACTTCTTAAATCTAGTGTCGCTTCACTAAATGACCTTTCATAACCCTAACGTATACATGTTATTAATACCAAGCGAGTTCTAGGTTATATTTATATATCTTCACATCAATAAAATCTTGTTGATTTTATGTAACACTTCCAACTTGCAACATGTTTTGATGGCTTGGTGTTAAGTTGGTCCATTTTTTCTCTTCCTTCTCCCACCATCCTAACACAATGCTTGGTCTCTCACTTCATGTACCACTTCAAAATTGCAACACTCTTTGGTGACTTGGTGTCTGTGGTGTCAATTTCTTATCCACCTTCTCACCCCATCTTAACACAATGCTTGGTCTCTCCTCTCACCCCACCTGCTAGTTATTGCTCCTTATCACACCCTTTTATACTCTTTCACTTCCTCCTCCATCATGACCGTGAGAAGGACCTCCCTATCACAACCATTTTATACTCTTCCCTCTTCCTCTTGCAACATGATTGTAACAAGGACCTCTCTCCTGCAGGGGCTGTCCTTCCTTCCTATTTTACCTCCTTTGCATATCCTTTGTATACATATATATATGTATATAGTATAAGTATGTGTACATATATATGTACACATCCATCTGCTTTACTTATATTATATTAGTGTAGATATGTGCCTCCTTTGTATATGTATATACACGTATATAGGCCAAGACTGTTTATATAGTAATATGTATGTGCTAACCCCACGCCACTCATATACCATGATGAGAATCATAGCCATTTTATAGCAACATGACAACAAGGACCTCTCTCTGAGTTCATTGATTATCCAAAGCCTTCATATATATGTATATAGGCTTCAAGACATAAGTGTATAAGTATTGTACTATGGTATGTAACATATACTAATAAATACAAAGCCTCCAAGAACTAAATTATATAACTTATGCTAGTAAGAGTGTAAATAGTCATATTTCTCTCATACCTTGCATATAAGTGTTTGATTTTATTGACAAATTAATTGGAATTTTTGGACAATTCAAGCGTCCTCTATCCCTTTTCAAAGATTGGCTTTGTTGCCACCGATGCAATTGGCTTTATCTACAAACATGTACGTCTTCCAAGTGATATGGCCATATCGTCTTGACGCCACTTGGTGACTCTTCGACCAACACCATTGTTTTCGTGGTTCCTCCACAACTTCCTAGACCTATCCAGGCCTCAATCACCACTTTCACGAAGGACCCTGTAAATGCTAGGCTACAAAGGTGGGAATACCAATTCCATCTGCTTGTTGCCGATTGACCATCACCGGTCCACCCAATGCATCTTCCCTCAAGAAAATGGCTTTCCAGCATCTCCCATTCTCTCATCCATCCAGTTCCCCACCATCTCTCCAGCTCCCTCCCACATCCGTGTTCCCCACCATCTACGTTGCCTCCAAAGATCACTTGACGGTGACGCCTGCTTGCCACCTTTCCTCCATCTTCCTTCTCTCCACTAGTATCCGTGCCTTCCTTCCCGACATGGCCTTCACCTTCCACCTTTCCCTTCCCTTCTTCCCTGTCATGCACACACATCACTTAGAGCTCACGCCCATATCATACGCCGCACCAACCAATCAACTCCTCATTCTCCACCCAACCTCCATCGCATAACCGCTCAGCCCATGTACACTCCACCACGCCCATGCACGACAACACGGCAATGACGCTGCCTGGCTTACCGCCAACGCTCCATCAATTCTCCAATGTAGTGGCAATGTAGTGGTATGTCCCTCCACCTCATCCGCCATCTCCACATCCGCTTGCGCTTTCCCCATCATTGCGCTGTGTCCTTCTCCTCACCGCCTCCCGACCATCATATGCACGCCTTGGCCCGCCTCCGCAACCGCCTCCGAGACCGCCTCCCACTCCTGTGGCAGCAGCTTCCTCCCTGGCATCCTCCTCCCACGTTGTTGGGGTTATCCATCGCCACCGAATGAAGGTCCACAAGACCAATGGCCTCTCTCGCCACCACGGCCTCTTGGGCGCACCACCATGCTCCTCCCGATCACCAGTCCTCTTTCTCCTGACTCACGCCAAATTCCTCCTCCCGATGCCCGGCGATTCCTCCTCCGAAAGTTTTGATTCTCTCCTGCGTAGCTCCCACCTATTAGAGACACCCACTCCGTTCCCTTCTCTCAGATCGTCTTGCGATCATCCACTCCACGCGAAGTTCTCCGCGTCACCTCGACACCTCCTCTCGCCGCCTCCATCGACATCCACCTCTCTCTCCCTCCATCTCACACCATCCCCCTCTCACTGAGCCGCCCATCCGGACCATCACGCTGCACTCCATCCAACGTCCCAGGGGACTCATCCACCATGCGCCATGCTGCCGCTCCTTGCCTTGCCATGCCACCTTCCTCATTCGTGTTTGTGCAGTGCACAACAGAAACCTTCCTTGTCCACGATGCCATTCCTCCATGCATGCCATATATAGTCCCCGCTTTTTATGACCATTTCGTGACCCAAGGACAAGTGTTTGCAATGCGATTTCGAGTGGCCGATGACCAAGGAAGTGCCATGCCATGACAAGGTCATGGCCATCTTACAACCGCCATGAACCAAGGACAATGGTTCCCTTTCTCTCAAATAAAATTCTCCTCCACCATGGTCCAAGGAAGGTGGGTGCAAGCCATTAGAATAATTGAAAACTCATGGCATGGAAGAAAACATGCCACGTCGAAGGTCGCGTTTGAACCGTGACGCCTGCTCCACCGCTTTGTAATAATCTATATCAACATCTACACCATTGTGCAAGGACGTGGGTGGCACGTGAGAGCCATTCAAGCAAACTAAATGCCCCTTTCATTATGCCATGAATGAAGGACCGTCCGTATGTGAATTTGCCATATATGCCAATTCCGTCTCTCCTAGATAATGATGTCCATCGCTCGAGACTCCTCGCTTCCACCAATCCGCCACATGGCGTAACGATAATGTATTCACGCCCGCACCATGCTAGGACGGCTCGACGTCACTATGGCACCGCCGCAGGATTTCCAGCCCTTAGGAGACATGAAAACAAACTTCGCTCCTTCCGCCTTCACACTCATTGCATTTACCAGAACGTCATCGTATTATCGACCATCGCCATGTTTGGTTTGTCACATGTAAGGAATAGCTTGAAATTCAAGATCCTCTCATCCGCAACCCGATGTGGCCGGGGCACAAGTCGAGAAGGTGGTGGTCCGCTTTAAATGTCACCACCTTGCCCTCGCTTCACGCTACTACCTTTCTCTTGGTCATCCTCGCACCGCGGCGAGCCTGTCTTCGTGAAACATGCCTGCGGGCGCCTCCTGCTACCTTATGCCATGTAGGACATGTTGACATGTATGCCGGAGCTAGCTGGAAACCTAAATGGGCGTGGAGTGGTAGTTCGCACCACGAGGCGTGTTCATGTCTCCATCTTCGGTGCACAACTAGAAATGCTGATGGCCATCAAGGATCCTTTGCAAAGGTTGGAGGCGGTGTCACCGCCTCATGGCGTGGAGCCGCTCATCGTGGCTATCCTCGTGGGGGACTTGCTCGGTGGCGAGGTGGTTCCTTCCACATGGTGCGGCATGGTGTTCGTGACCACACACGGTATGGCTGGGGTTCAGAGGCCGGATGTGAACACTTTTTGGCCCTATTCGCCTACCTACAAGTCCATGCTGCTAAAGTGTTTGTGGAATCCGCATAAGTCAAAACCGCCCTTCCGCCTCGACTGTGTCATTGTGGATCATTGCGTATGTGCACATTATTGTTGTGGTGGAAACCGACGATGGCCATTAAGGACAAGGGCTGCAATTCCAATGATGGCCATCGAGGATGATGGATGGAGGTTGCTCCCTCGTCGGCCATCAAGGACTGGTATGGAGGGCGTCATCCTTGGCTCTTGCCCTGCACGGTGTGAGCAGGTTTTATACCTCACAATGTGGGACATATGCTTACCGTAATTAAACATTGGGATGGGAAAGTCCTTCATCCTTGATCACTACTTGTACTTCCCATCGTCACGCAATAAAACTCGATGACCTGTCCGCTTGGCGGAATGGATGGGTATGGTTTGGTGCCCGTCCATACCGCTTGACCGACATGACAAGTCACCCTTGCGCACGCTACTCGAGTCACGCGCTGAAAGTGGAATAAATCATGTATGGTGATTGGTTTGCATATAGTCTATTGTCTCCTCCCTCCGGATGCACAAGGCAATCTTTGGTCGGAAGACGATGATTAATGGTAAATGCGAATGGGCGCATTGAGAGCGCGCCATGTGGGCAATATAATACATCATGAGTAACGACATAACCAATGGGACATGAAACTTGCTCCCAAGTCCGCAAGGTTGTGGTCGAAAATTGTTGTGATTATGGGCAAGTAGCATGTGCACGTCCCGTCCGCCAAGAGGAGTAAATGACAACCGGCCTTTGCAAACAAAGCTTTTTCAAAATAGCAGCCTTGAATTCGACGGGACTCATGGCCCGGCACCTTTCACTGAGAGGAAGCCATTGCCTTGATGGCACGAAGGTGGTGGACAACCGTCACAGGATGGGGAGTATGGCGAGGAAGCTTGCTAGGGGAGTCACGCATGAAGGCGCCGCGAACACCATACTGACGGGCGGCCGACGCATCACCGTGGGTGGGAGGATGAGGGGCCAAATGGCCTCTATCTCGCTCATCCACCGCACCGGCGGTCTCCATTGACATCGGCGATGTGAAGAAGCGGCCTCCTCGTCAAGACAGTCGAGAGGTAAGAGGCGAGGCATGGCCAACCCTTGACTTGATTTTGACGACTTTGAGACGTGGAACCTCCCAGCCGACGGATGCGGAGTTGGACGCATGAAGTGAAGGAAATAGATGAAGAGCTATTTCGCTGGATGAGGGTTTTCGCACTCGCAACAAGTGACGGCAAAGTGTGCACACGCTCAAGTTTGGGCCGGATGAGTGGGCATGGTGGACAAACGGGTAACACATGTGCACTGCATGGCGGTTCAAGCTTGAGACAAGGGAGGCAACCTTCGAGGGCGGGCGGTGGGAAAGTGGAAAGGGAAAGGGTGGAAATCGTGAAAGGCGATAGTGGGGTTCTGCGAGTTCCTTGAGTAAGATAGGGAGTGTATGAAAAGATCCTAGAGGTTCTATTGCAAGGAGAACAAGGAAATGACCATTTTGCTTAACGACATTGAATTGAAGATGGATCCCGATATGGTGGCCTTTCCGAGACGGAAGGAAGGGGTGGGAGGCAACGATGGTGCACGAGGTGGTGACATGGACGAGAGGCTATCAAGGAATGCATGGCGGAAGGGGCTTGGGAGGAAGGAGGCCGAGGGGCGAGGGACAGGGACTTTGAATGGGGAAAGGACGATGAACAAGGAGCGGGAAGTGGAGACGGGCGAGTCTTGAGGAAGCATGGAGGGAGGCAGGAGGGGAACCGAGTGTGTGTGGAATATTGTGGTGCCCGCGACACCACGATTGCCTAGGGTTGGTGGAAGCCGCATGCCCGGATTGGGGTGGAGGAGGCAACGAGGGCCGTGTCGTGGGCAGCAAGCAAATAATGGAAAAGAGGTGGAGGGTGCCCGACCGCTGTGTGACGGCCATGTATGGGGAGGGTGGAGGCCGATCGATGGAGTGGAGGCCAAGGTGGAGGCGTGAGTCGGGTGGTGGAGCACGGAGGGGCAACCGAATCACTGAAGAAACACACTTGTGTGCACTATGGACAGCCAAAAATCGCAGGGGGACTAGGAGGAGCGGGTGAGGAGGACGAGAGTGGATCACCCAGCAGCCCATGGTGGGAAAAAAAAGGCGAACATGAGGCGATGTCGAGGGGAGAGAGAATGAAGGAGGACTAAGAGGGCAACATGCAGTGCGCTTGATATCGCAAAGGCCAATGCAGATGATGGAGGCCGGGGACAGACGGGGGATGCAGAGAACATGGACGCAGCAGAGGAGGCAGTTGAAGAGGACGATGTGCCTAATTTGTGCAGACACATACCTTGCAGCCTCGGATGCCGAGAGCATGGACTGCATAGTGGAGCCCAGTTGAGGCAATGCCACTGTGATAAAGGGTGGAGGCCGAAAGAGGAAACGGGAGGAGGAGTAGAGGGCGCAAGTGTGGACAAGGCATGGCAACCGGAAGAAGGAGGACGGAAGAGGAAAATGTCCAAAGAAGGGCGTAAGAAAAGAGGAGGGACTGGAGGGAAGGTAAGGCAAATGGACAGCTTGCTGTGGAAACCCATTAACGCTGGATAACTCATGACGGCCATGCTGGTTTGTATGTGCAATGTGTGCCTGCAGAAGGTAGGGAGGGAAGCGGAGGAAGTGGCAAAGCTTGCCTCCAAACGCAAGTGAGGGGAAGAAGAAAATTGCGAATCGAACGGAGGCGGAAGTTTCGTAGGTGCATACGATGACGAGTAGGAAGTGCCTTACATGGAGGCGAAAAGCATAAGCCAGCGCATACCAAATCTCCTCCGCACAGCACAATCTTGTAGGGCATAACCTCACGTGATGCGTCACAATAAGGTGATAGGTGGGGACAATATCTTCTTGGGCGCCATGGTGAAGCCGATGGCTATTGTTGACGTGGAAGGACAAACCGCACATGCTATAAAGTAGGGGTATAAAGGGCCGCCGCTATTTACACGTATAGTAAATACAAAGTATCGCATACATGAATATGCATACGATACGTATGTCACGTAATATACAAACTTATTTTATATGAAATTGAATACCCGTATAGCACTTAGAATAATACATTACATTTATCAAGACTACATATATAGTACAAGGATGTATTGATACAGTGTATTTGTATATGGTCGTATTGAAGGGCGTATCGGTGGTAACTACCAAGTAAAACGTGGTATTTCAAAGGGCAAAAGTAAAAGGGCAATGGTGGAGGAGGTTACCAAGCCTCCAAAAGTGTTACAAGACCTCTCTTGTAACACTTTAGATGTTGCAATCATGTTGCAATTTTGAGAGAGGGCAAAACCACCTCTCACTTCATCTTAACATAATTGCAACACCATTGCAACATGATTGCAACAACTGTGGTGGTATGGTTTCCAAGCCAAAGTGTAACAAGGGGCCCAAAAGTGTTACATGACCCCAAAATTGTAATATGAGTGTTACATCCAGGGGTCCAAATCTTAACATAAAGTGTAACATAGGGTGCCCATTTCTAGTAGGGTTTCACCCGCCCAGTGTCTTTTGGATGGCCAAAACAAGGAGGAAGCCACTGGGAGTGTTGAGAAACATACCTACTGTGATTGGAGGTCTCACCTTCCACCTTACCTACATTGTCATGAGACCCGTGTCGGATTTAGGCTACAAGGTTTTGATAGGCAGACCTTGGTTGTATGGTACTGCTTGTGTCTTTGATTTCGTTCGTAGCGGCATCACGTTTAAGTCAAGTAGGGTAGGGCCTGCGGAGGTCGCATTCGTGTCATGGAGCAAGGCACCCTATGAAGGGGAGTCCGCGCTCCAGTGATGGGTACACCTCGACAGGTGAGCTCTTGGATCGAGCCTAATCGGGACCCTCGGTTGGGTAAATAAAAGTTGATTTGGTGTATTCCCGCTTGCACGTAGAAGGCGCTACAGAGTCAGAGGATGAGGCACATAGAGAAGGAGTAGCCTTTTGGAGGGGTAAGGCCTATGATCGTGATTTTCCCGAGGAGGGATCTGGAACTAGTGCAGGTAGCAGTCCGGAGGGGACATATGTAGATCCCGACGCCGTAGAAGATTTAGAGTTAGAACCCGGCAAGGTAGTCAAGATTTCTAGGTATCTAGGAGAGGTAGAGAAAGAGGAGTTTCGTAGCGTGCTTAGGGAGTATGTCGATGTGTTTGCCTTCAAGATTACTGACATGACAGGGATTCCGGAGGAGCTGGGTATACATCGGATTGATTTGAAGGAAGGCAAAGACTTCGTGAGGATCAAGCACACAGTCTGAACCCTACATTCCATGGTCGCGCTAAGGATCAACTCGACCAATACTTGGAGGCCGGGGTGATTTACCCGGTACTCACTAGTGAATGGGTCGCTCCCATTGTGATCGTACCCAAGAAGCAGCAGGGAAAGGTTCGGGTGTGCCAAGATTTCAGGAAGCTCAACGAAGCAACGAAGAAGGATCACCACCCTACCCTTGATGGACAAGGTGCTGGACACGAGCCCGACATGAGATGTATAGTTTCTGACCTGACACTGGTACAATCGATTACCGAAAGGAGGACCAGACAAGACGACGCTCACAATGTGATTGGGGCACTTACGCTTACTCAAAGCTCCCTTTGATTGTGTAACGCTACCGCCATCTTTCAACGGTGGTGAACCCGATATTCGAGACTTCATGCGGAAATTCATGGAAGTATTCTGGATGATTTTGCGTGTTCGGAAGAGGAACATG
>MU008232.1:0-27500 GCA_010909165.1 Anthoceros angustus | reverse complement strand
TGAAAACAAACACTTATAGTGACATTTTGTACCATTGATTATTATTGAGAATAGTTGAGACAAAATAGCGCTTCCATAAACTTCACATGTATCGTGAGCTTAGATGCTCAGACTCCTTAATCCATAATGCCAGGACAGGGTAGATCCCGTGGAGATCGTCGCCAGAACAGAAGAGGCCGACAGTGGGCATGGCACCACACGCATCAAAATGGCTATTCCTGTTGGTTCTAGATCTCTAGGCAACTACCTGACATGCCAGGCATTTTGTTAGTAGGAATTGAGGACCCCCTAGTGCACGAGCACATGCTGCAAGGTCACAGGAGAAAAATTCTCAAGTAGACTCCTTGTATCGTGCTAGGTGCTACCTCTGAAAAGAACACGGATTGCGTTATATCACACTGCCGGTATTCACTGCATTATCTTTCATAAATTACGCCCTCTTCGCCCTGGTGAGATAACCATTTGCGATTCTCTTAGTCTCAAGGACCATCGAAGGATCGTGGCACATGATGGTGGAAAGGAGAGGAGAGGAGGAGGCAAGTGTAACTCACATTGAGATGAGGCTTGGAGGGTATTTATACCCTCCAATAGCTCCTAGGAAGCTCCACAAGAAGCCCCTAGGAAGGAGCACAAGAAGCTTCCTAGTGATTAGCTTAAGCTAAACTAATGATATCGACACCTAACTTAGACTAAGTGTATTAGTCTAAGTACATTGGGCTTTAATACCCTTACAACCTCCCACTTAAAGGCCAATTTACCTTGAAGAATGGACTATCTCATGCCCATCGTGTCCGAGCTTGTGCAAATTGCTCAGAGAGTCCCTTGGTAAGAATATCTGCGAGGTTGGTGGTGTGAACCTTGACAAGTTGTACCCTCTTGTCATCTAACACCTCTCGAATGAAGTGATACTTCACATCCACATGTTTAGTCTTCGCATGAAACACTGGATTCTTTGCCAATTGGATAGCACTCTGGCTATCACAATGCAACCGGCAGCTCAACCTTGATCCCCAAGTCTCCCACTAAACGAGCAAGCCATATGGCTTCCTTGCAAGCCTCAGTTGCTGCAACATACTCGGCCTCTGTGGTAGATAGCGTAATGCACGCAAGCGAGATCGCCATGAGGCGCCCCTCGATTGTGAAGACATAACACGATGTGGACCTCCTTTTGTCCATATCCCCATAATCGACATCCGTGTACCCAACCACATGCATCTTCACTACCAAAACATATGCACAAAGCTTTTGTACCATTCGGATACCTCATAACTCCTTTCGCCTCCCAATGCTTCTTGCGGGTTTGACATAAACCGCTAACCACTCCCACAAAGGCAATGTCGGGATGTAGCAATCATTGCATACATCAAACTCCCTACGGTGATGAGTATGGGACCTTCTCCATTTCGACTTTGTCCTCCTCGAGCTTGGGCAATCCGGCGAAAGTTTCACATATGGAGGCAATGGGTACCCAATGGCTTCCCTTCTCCATGTTGAAGCGTTGAAGCACCCAGTTAATGTATTCGAGACAAATAAAGCGGGCGCTTATGCATTCCGAATCGCATGCCAAGTATATGGCTCGCTCTCCCAAGTCTGTCATTTCAAAGTGAGCATTCAACTTTGACTTCAATCTCATCGATCTTGTTCCGACAATTAGCATATCATCCACATAGAGGATCAAAATGAGCAAGCTTTGATCCTTAGCTTGCTTAGAGGCAATGATCCTCATCGCGTTTGTAGCCTTGAGAAAGCATAAATGAGTGGAACTTGTGATACCACTCTCGGGTGCTGTTTCAAACCATAAAGGCTCTTCCTCAACACACACACGGATGCTCTTTGCCCTTCTCAACAAAACCTTGGTTCTTTGCATGTAGACGTCCTCTTGAAGGTCACCATGCAAGAATGCCGTCTTGACATCCATCAAGTTCCATATCATTCAGCAACCAAAGCAAGAACACATCGCAAAGTTGTCATTTTGACTCTTGGTGAGAAAATCTCATCAAAGTCAATGCCTTGTTGTTGCTTGAAACCCTTAGCAACCAATCGTGCCTTGTACTTCGGTTTGCCATCAAGCGGTATGACCTTCATCTTGTACACCCATTTGCACGGTAGTGCCTTCTTATCCCTAGGCAACCGAACCAACTCCCAAGTTTGGTTCTTATGCAGCGAATTCATTTCTGACTGCATGGCCTTCTCCCACTTCTCTTTGTTACTCATTGACATGGCCTCTTTGTAAGAAGAGGGTTCCCCACAATCTGTCAGCA
Organism: Anthoceros angustus; assembly: GCA_010909165.1. NCBI lineage: Eukaryota > Viridiplantae > Streptophyta > Anthocerotopsida > Anthocerotales > Anthocerotaceae > Anthoceros > Anthoceros angustus. The sequence goes on along the minus strand of MU008232.1, from coordinate 25,239 downwards.
TGACATAATCCAGAGATGGATCATACAGCCGAGGTCGTGTAATCAGCGACCTCTGACACACCTCTATAGGTGCTTGTTCGACTCTTGGTTCATCTACCGGTGGAGGAATGTGCTCCTGCACATTACCACGGTATCAACATGATGATCATGTCCATCTTCTTGGAAGATCACCCTTCGCACCTCCACGGTTGGAGTAGGCTTCCTGCATCTTGTTCTCATTGAAGAACACGTCGTTAGTCTGAACAACCTTTCTAGCCTCTGGATCCCACAAGCGGTATCCCATCTCACGAATCACCATAGCCAAGAAAAATACATTTCTTGGACTTAGGTGCCAACTTGTCCCGAAACTCTTTTCGAACATGGCAGTATGCCTCACAGCCAAACACTCGCGGATGCTTGTAAGATGGTTTCTTTCGGACCATAGCTCCTCTGGAACACGCTCATCAACGACCTTATTAGGAGATCATTAATAAGATGAACTGCGATGAACACATACGCCCAAAACCCATTAGGCAATCGAGTTTGACAACAAACTCGCATCCTCTCACGAATGGTTACATTCATCCGCTCGGCCACACCATTTTGTGGAGGAGTATCTGGTGATCAATTCTCTTTTGATTCCTTGGAATCACGGAATGGCTGAAAGCTTTGAAACATACTCTCGCCACCATTATCGTCGTAGACACTTCAATCGGTGGCGGTGATTCTCTACAAGGGTGACAAATTTACGAAACACCGTGAACTTCATCCTTTTTCCTCAAAGGATAAACCCACACCTTGCGTGAGAAAATCATCTATGAAAGTGACAAAATAGGAGGCACCGCCTAATGATGCGATGAGGCATAGGTCCACATACATCACGTGAACCAACTCAAGAGGTTTACTCTACTTTTACCTCGTGTTCGATGTGATGATTTTATACATTTCCCATATAAGCAGTGCTCACACATCGAGAGATCGGAGAAGTTAAACGGGGATATAACGAGCGAGATAAAACCTTCATTCCCTTAGACATATGTCCTAACAAGCAATGCCACAAGGAAACATTTGGTTGCTCTGTCACCGAGATCACATGATCTTTGGATGTTTACACGAAGTGAGTACAAAGTGCCACACTTGATCCACGAGCTAACACAAGAGAACCTTTGGAGATCTTCCAAGAGTGATCCCCAAAACCCGGTGGTAACATCATCCAATCTGCGCTAATCATGCTCTTTGTCAACTTGAACATGCTAACGTCCTTGGCATGAATGAAGATCCGTTGTCAAACTTGAGTTGCACATCACCTCGCTGCGCGTGCATAGTTATTTCAAGCCTAACGCATCCTTTCCTTGTAGCATCATCGTGCTAAACCACTCTCTATGAGGAGTAACATGGAAAGATGCACGTCAATTATCCAATTGCGGAATAAATGACTATCCACATTAATTGTGCGGCATTCAAGTAAGAAGAGATAAGGACATCTCCGTCCTCAACGAGTTTAACTCTTCCAACTTCCAGAATCGCCTTCTTGTCGTCTGCTTCTTCTCTTTTCCTTGGTCCTTTTGAACTTCTCGCACTCTCTTTTGAAGTGACCCCTTTTGTGACAATAGTGACACTCCACATTCTTATTACGACTACGAGATTTGCTACGAGAGAAGCTTACATCCGGTTGCTTCCCTTGCATGGACCTCCCTCTCACTATGAGGAACCTTTGGAACCTTTGGAAGGTTCCATGTTTTCTGTTCACCTCCTCGGTTAACAGGCTACCTTCTACATTTACAATGGTAAGACCACTAGCGAGGCGAGAATTACTCGGGTCTGAAAGGTGTCCCAACTCTGGTGTGTGACCAGTGACATAGCTCTCAGAATGGGAATGTGATACCTTGAGATGAGAGGCTGGCTGAAAATGGTATTGAAATCATTCGGATGATCGGACATCCTCGTCCCTTCCTTCATCTTCAAGTCCACCAATTTGTTTCAACCAATACACGAGAAGCACTTTGCTTCTCATACAGTCCTACACTTACGCCCGCGGTCCGTAACTTGGTCTTATCTTTCACATTGAAGTACCTTGTTTTGACAATGTTAGCATGATAGTAGATCTAGCAAGCTCATCCAGTCACGCCACTCATCACAGTCATACTATACGGTTTGGCCTAACAACTTTATGGGCTTGATCGCTTTTACGCACTAGAACATTATACACTTGTTCTTTCGAGCGGGAAGTTAGTACCATCTAACTACCGATATTGAACAGCGTTTTCGATGATGAAGACATCATGACTCAAAAATCGTCTGAGATAAAACACTCGACTCGCCTTGTCGGAAAAGTCAAAGAAAGCGATCACCGTGCGTGTATATTTTGCGTTGACTATTCCACGAGTATTCGCGAATATTTTGCGAATTTTACTCACCGCACGCCATTCGTTGGCACCGCGACTCTTCTTGCTACCGCGCCCGGCGCTTTGCTGCGCCACGCGGCGCCACGCGCCACCGCCACCGCGGCCGCGCCGCGCCCGCGGCGCGCCCGCGCCGCGCACCCCGCAGCCCGGCGCCGCGCGCTGCCCGGCACTGCGTCGCGGCGGCGCCCGCCACCGCGGCGCCCGCGGCCCGGCGGCGCCAGCGCCCCCGCCCAGTGCCCGGCCAGCGGCTGCCGGCGCCCGCCCGCCCAGCGGCCGGCCCGCTGCGCGCCACGCCCCAGGCTGCCCGGCGCCGCGCCAGCGGCCTGCGCGCCAGCGGCGCCGCGGCCGCCACGCGCCCGCCCGGCGGCTTGGCCGCGGCCAGCCGCGTGCCCCGGCCTCGCCGTGCCGGCGGCGCGCGCGGCCTCCACGGCCGGCCTCGGCGCGGCGCCCGCTGCGCGGTCGCGCCTTGCCTCGCTCACCGGTTGCTCGCGGCTTCTGCGGCGTTCGCGGCCTCGCCGATCACGGATCTGCAATTCCACGGTGCGCCCTGCGGCTAGAAAATTCTAGCATCACAACACACAAACCAAAGCTGCTCGATACCGGTTGAAGGATGTGTGGCGGCCATGATGGTGGAAGAGGAGAGAGGAGGAGGCAAGTGTAACTCTCTCTTGAGATGAGGCTTGGAGGTATTTATACCCTCAATACTCTAAGCTCCACAAGAAGCTCCTAGGAAGGAGCACAAGAAGCTTCTAGTGATTAGCTTAAGCTAACTAATGATATCGACACCTAACTTAGACTAAGTGTATTAGTCTATGAGCTTAATAACACCTTACACCATCCAGCTACTGCACAATCAAAGGGTGGGAAAGAAATTGTCAAGATCGCTTGAGTCGCTTGGAAAGATTGAAAGAAATCAACACATTTTACGGGACAGCGTTGCTCGTATGCAAGTCTGCTTTGACATTAAGATAGCAAGGATCAGCCGTGACGTGAAACACCTTACAGAGATTCTGCATCAAATGCATATTGGACAGAGATACTTACCAGAGTCTCCTTCCACCAGCAGCAACACCATCCTGTGATGATCCTGCTTCCGCTGGCAGGGAGCGAGGAGACACGAAGCGCCACTGTCTACACAGTTGCAACTATTCCTCTAGATTCGAAGGGGCACAATTCCAGATCTGTCCCTTGCATCTTTCTGTCCTCTGCTGTTTGATAGGCTCACTAATCAGTCACATTCAAGCAACATGACGGTTAGTAACCCTAAAAGAACTCAACTGTAACGTTTCATGTTTGAAAGTGCACTAAGTTAATTTTGCAGGACAGACACGTCTCTTGGAAGGTAGATTAAGGAGGAAGCATGCTGTTCATCAGGTAGGTGCCCACCTACTACCTCTCATGCTCCCCTCCTCTTTTTCTTAAAAATCCCCTATCACGTATTGTCTGCATTAGCTGTACTTAAGATAACATGCATGTTTTAAGCTTGACAGCACACCATTCTTTGGTCTTCCCAAAACCATAGTTTTAGGGTTGAGACTTAGCTGGTTTGCATGTCCAGATTCGATTACAACGATAGTGAGGATAGTGACATCCATCACCACTCCTCATCCAGTTCTTCTCCAGTAGATCCCATCAACCCTGTTGCACAGTCATACCAAAATATGTCAAACCCATCTTTCACATCAGACTTGAAAGAGAAGGATCGGTTTAACGGTACTAAGTACCCTGTATGGAGAGTGCGAATCAAGGCCATCCTTATAGCACGAGGTGTCTGGAGTGTGGTCAGTGGTTCATTTGCTGAACCTGATCCAGCCACAGGCAATCAAGCTGATAAGGATAGGTGGGAAGCACATAACCAAGTTGTTGTAGCCGTCTTGGTTAATGGACTGGATTCCATACTTGTCCCTGATATAGAGTATCTCACAAAGGGCATAGAGATATGGAACCAGTTAGAAAAGACCTATCAGGTCACAAATATAATGCAACAATGCGCTATTAGACAAGAGTATTATACGTTAAGAATGAAAGAGGGAGAGAAAGTGGGTCCTTACTGTACTAATTCCGCCACTTGCGTCATTCGCTTCATTAGTAAGATTCTTTGAGGAACATCTTTGTTGTCATTTCTGAAGCGCCGACATCCCTCCGGCTTGTCGTCTATAATGGACCTTTGTATACGACAGTGCATGGCCGTAGAGCATAAGCACCCTCACGATTGAAGATGTGGTGGTTGCCTTGCATCGGGGAGGAGCCTGACCATCATTCTCTACCGGAAGCTCTAAGCCAAAGGCAGACAAAGTATTAATGGCCAAGTTTAAACCTAACAGGCGGAGGGGCAAGCGACCGGCGAACAAAGGTGATTACGGATCATCGGCTCAACTCCTAAGAAGGCGACAGGCAAGCGGTGTGGCATGCAGGTCCTTGGGCGAGGCTAGTAAAAAGGCGGTGAACCCCATGAAGGCATCCACCGGTGTTCTTTGTGGGACAAGAGCTCAAGCGACTCTTCCTCATCTGCGAGAGAACATCAAAGGAGTCAAAATCTACCGCGTATGTCTCTCCAACTCCTTCCATGATAGGGACAATTGGTACAGATTCAGTGCGCCCACATATCTGAGGACAATTGTTCTGCTACGGACACCTCACATATCCATGATAAGGTCTTTGTTGGGTGACGAGAAGAGTGAGAGCCTTGAATTGAAGGGCGTGGTAAATGCATTTTCGAGTTACATGACAAGGCGACTGATGGAAGATGTTTTGTATGTTCCACGAATGGCGAAGAACCTCATGTCCTTGGCGGTGATGAGTCACGAAACTTTACGGCATGTTTGGAGACACGACTTCGCTCTTTCCACACTATCTTTGTTCCGCTGGCTAGTGTTCAAAGGCATTCTGGTGATGCATCACAGTCTTAACATCCATTGTAGGTTTCCAACGGCTACATCAGCGAGGACAGTCGGCTAGATTCAAAAGTGTTAGCTTCCCTTTGGCATGCCAGGCTCGGTCATGCCAATAGGGCAAAGCTTATTGGTATGGCTGCAAAGGACTGTTATCGAGAACCCTTACCTAGATGTTTCAAGGACCTTCCGATTTGTGAAGCCTGTATACTTGCTAAGCAGAAGGAACAGCCATTTTCAAGCACACCTGCACATAGGGCCAGTCATGTGTTAGAACTAATACATGCTGACACCTCTGGGAAGATTCATGAGCCATCGCTTGGAGGTTCTCGGTATTACCTTACTCTTACCGGTATAGTCTCGTGGACCTTCCCATGCGACTAAAGTGATACTTTCCAGGTGTTCATGGTGACTCCACAGTGCGTGCAAAGCTGGACCGTTAAATGGTTTCGAGCGTAGCCCGTTCATCAATGCATAGTTTGATGCCTACCTCCTCGATGCGGGAATTCAACGTCGGTGTGGGTACCCTACACACCACAACATAATGGAGTTGCCGAACGTAAAAATCAAACTTTACTCGGCATGACTCGCAGCATGTTGCTTTGGGCTGGACTCCCCCAAGGATACTGGGCAGAGGCAGTGGTGGCTGCCACCTACATACTGAACAGGGTGCTTACCAGTTCTGTAAAAGGGCAGACCCCCTATGAGGTGCTTTGGAAGCGTAAGCCCAGCATTCTTCATTTCCGCGTCTTCGGCTCTCGGGCTTTCGCATATATCCCTGCCGAAAAGAGGAGGAAGTTAGACAATAGGGCACAAGGTCTTATTTTCGTAGGATACAGCGAGAGTGTTAAAGCTTATAAACTTTATGACAAGCATCGACATACCATTGTTCTGGCACAAAGAGTCACCTTCTTGGAACCACATTCATCTATGGGAGAGCCCCTACCTTCAGAGGGAGTGACCCCAGCTCCAGATAATGACTTGTACAAGTTGGACATATTTCCTATGCGCCATCAGGCAAGTCTGGTTTCCAAGGATACACAAAAATTGGCTGTTCTTTGGCATGCTCGGCTCGGACATGTGAACAAGCACAAACTTGTGGACATGTCTCTTCAGCAATGTCACCTCGAGCCATTACCTCGCTGCTTTAAGGACCTTCCATCCTGTGAAGCATGTATTGTTGCCAAACAAAAGCAGCAGCCTTTTCCGTCCTTGGCCACCTATCGAGCAACACAAGTACTTGAGTTAGTACACGCGGATATTTCAGGAAAGCTTCATGTCCCCTCAGTAGGAGGATCTCATTACTATCTCTGTCTAACGGACGATTTTTCAAGATATACCTGGACATATCCTATGCAACAGAAAAGTGATACTTTTGAGACATTTCGTGATTGGCTTGTGACTGTTCAACGACAAACATGCCATCTTCTCAAGTTGCTTCGTACAGACAATGGCACTGAATTTGTCAATCATGCCTTTGATAATCTACTGCAGGAACATGGCATCCAAAGACAATTAACTGTACCATATACACCGCAACAGAACGGTGTAGCAGAGCATAAGAATCAGACCTTACTCTCTATGACACGCAGCATGTTGTTATGGGCTGGCCTTCCACCACGATACTGGGCTGAAGCAATTGTTACAGCCACATATGTGCTCAACAGGCTATTCACTCATTCAGTCCCTAAGAAAACTCCTTTTGAAGCTTTCTGGAACAGGAAACCCAGCCTACTCCATCTCCGTGTTTTTGGTTCACGAGCTTTTGCTCTCATCCCAGAGGAGAAGCGAAAGAAGCTGGATCCGAGAGCCCAAGCTCTTATTTTCGTAGGCTACAGTGAACAAGTCAAGGCCTACAAACTTTATAATCCTGCCACCCAGCAGTTGTATTGCTTGGTTATTTACTTTTGTCGAACAGTAGCACACGGACTTCTATCACATTTGGATTCTTAGGGAGACTCTAACCTCATCGAGGGAGAAACTTCAGATTCACAATATCCACAGGATGCTCTCGAGGCAGAAGTCGAAGACTCTGAGATGGAGTTACTAGACCTTACCTATCTGAGACTCGACTGTCATTCCTGACAACTTGAGCAATATCGATAGCGGGGAGATGGTCCGGACCTATGTCGGCGCCACGCGGCCGCGCCATTTTTCTAACAAAGCAATTTTATCTTGAACCAAACGCTATCATGTTTTTCATTTTATTTACCTATTTCTATGATGTAAATAAGAGCCGCAAACGCCGCAAATGGCAAAAATCTTTGTTTCCTTCACTCGCACACCACCCACACACACTAGCTAGGCTCTTCTGCTTTTGGGATCTGTCTATCTACGCACATCCACCTCTTTCGGTGTTTCCTCCCGTAAACATCAGCAATCCATGTCCCTTGGATTGCTCATTCCTTTTTATCAGCCTTCCGCCTCCACACCATAAATGTCTTTGCTATCCCGAGAAGATGCGGCATGTGCGCGTCTTCATAATATTCTTGTTCTCCGTTGACTTCACGCCACCCGCCGTTTATATGCATCACGGCTTGCGTGCCTTGCCCACCATGCCCATACTGTCACGGCTACCATGTGGCGCCATACGGTCACATGCATGCTTGTAGACTTTATCAACATGCATTACATTAACATGCATGCCTATTAACATCCACATGCACATGCCTATCCACATTATCCTAAGTCACATGCTTCCATTCTATGGTACCGCGGTACCGTGGCGCCCGGTATGCCTATTTTTTCTAACAAAACAATTTTATCTTGAACCAAAGCGCTATCATGTTTTTCATTTTATTTACCTATTTCTATGATATAAATAAGAGCATAAGCGCCGCAATGGCCCCCGCTCAAAGTTGGGGTCCTAGGTCTAAACACCACTTTGGGCACTATCTGTTTACCAGCATTCCCCACAACCTGTCACCAATTGCCCATCCAGCGGCGATAGAAGGTTCCCAACACGGATCTGCGCTCCGTGTTAATTCAATTCCGATATGCGTCACTTTCCTCATCTTCAGACTGTGGTTCCTGTTTGATCTGTCCAGGTAATGAGCGTGCAGAACGAAAGCTAGCATTGTTGTCATCACCTATCGAATCAAGCTTTCTGATGTGCCGTGAGGTTGAGAGGCGTGGTGAGACCCATATGATCTGGCTTGCTTGTTGAAGTGTGGTAAACGCTGCATAGTTTTATCGATCCATCCCAAATTGCCATGTCGTAGAAGTTGCAGCAAATCATAGAAATGTCGATAAACACATACACACTTTTGCAGTGGCAGTGTTGAACCACATTCGAAGGGACTTCATGTCCTTGGGAAACTCATCAGGCCCCCAAATCACCAGAGCTGACAGAGGATAGTCATCAAACACTTGGTACATGAACAGATGATTTTCTATCTTGCGATATGCACCCTCGCAATAAGATGTCCACACCCATGGTAGGTTCTTGTGCCCTCTTGGCTGCAGCTCAAACAAATCCCGATGATCTGTGGGATAATATTCTATCGAACACCTCATGTGGTGGGATTCCACATACAGCAAAAACTGAGTAAGCTCTTCATATCCAGAGGGCACCATGGGCTTTTCAGGCAAATATTTGCGCGAGAACTGCTGAGTCCATTTTTCAGCAAGTTCATTGTCTTCGAACTGCGGACAGCGAGGAGCTCGGGTGAAGTTCCCACAATGATGACACTTCCTCCGATTGCCACTGCTATGTTCCAGAATCTCAACCTCTTCCTCCTTTTTGCAAAGCCTACGAGACCGGTATCTAGACCCCATCGTCCGTGATCACCTGCGAACAAGGTCCCCTTTGGTTTTTACCGGTTGCTTGCTTCGTCCTTCCCGAGCGCATCCTATGAAAGGCCGTGTAGTTTGCTCGATCGCCCACCTCACAGGCGATTGCGGCAAAAGCTTTTATTACTGCGGATCACAGGAACAAGGAACCAGTTACCTCTCAGAATACGCCCTTATGTTCCTTATGTAATCATTGGCCACGAACTGTTGGGATTTATAGTTTAACCTATGATTAACCTACCTCCGGTTAGGGAGCGTAAGGGTTAGTTAGTTAACACTTGTATATAAACATTTTTGACTTTGCTTGTTTTAATTAATCAGTTTAGCACACGAGTGTCTAGTCGCTTGTGCTCCTGCTTCCGCAATCATGGTACCAGAGCTTACTACAATCTACCGCTAATCTGTCTGGGGAAATGAATTCCATCACACACATCGTCGTTCTTATATCTGCATACATGTGCATGATGGTATGCATAATGCATCGTTCCCTTTACACATTTAGCGGCAGATTAAAAGGTCCTCAATTTCCTAATCTATTCTAGTACAGGCTTGTTTGTTTCTCCACATCTTTTTGGGAGATCTTGAGGCAGTGAACACGTTGATAGGCATCGGTGGCCTATTCAACCACGCATTAAGTCGATCTTCACACATGTCGTCGTCTTGGCTTTTGTATAATAACATTACAGACAATAGGAATCTACCTTCCCGATGCGTGTATGGATTCTGGTCAATTTATTCGTCCTGAGCGACGCGCCGCCGTGTATATCGCCCATCTGCGCGTCTAAACACAAAGTCAGTGTGGTCAAGCAAGGATAGTGAAGACTCAGAATTCTTCCATCAGCAACAAGAGGAGTGGTGGAGACTAGCTGACATTCTAATTCGACGATTGGCAAAGACAGAGGCGCTGGTGATCAAACATATATCTCAGCAAGCTTGCAGTCTTGCGCAAATTATCCGCAAAGTGGAAGGTCTTCATCTCCAACTACAGGATGTTGCTGAAGACGTTGCAAGGCTGAATGATCATCAGTGCCCGATGCCTATGTCAGCCACACAGCCTCTTGCTGCTTTGTATCTGGACTCCCTCGTCCCCACTCGAGATAGATCGAGTGGAGGAGTGTTGTGATTCCATATGATCCAGATTTGAAGCGACACAGAAGACTCCTCTAAGGAGAGAGGTCCCTTTGGATTGACCCGCAGACGATCGCTTGATGTTTGTGTGCTGTTGAGATCTGTCCAAGTGATCACGCCCTGCACCAGGCTTCTCGTTGCTAGCCTATGCGCTCACAACCAACCGTTGTCAGTTAGCTTTCATGTGACATGGAATTTAGGGTTTCCTAGTTTTCTTGTTTCATAAAAACAATTTAACGTACCTGGTAGTGTTGTTTCACATCTGGGGCTTCCTTTGGCACACCTTTTAAGATCCAGTTTCTGTTCTGGCTGGAGACTTTTCATGTCAGATCCATTTTTCTGGCTGCAATTCGTATCCCCATCACAGAACACAATGTCAGGTCCATCTGGAACGTCATATGTCATTGGCTCATCTTATTCTGGTGAATTCAAAGAGAAAGATCGTTTCGATGGGAAACCTGGACGTTTTGAAGGCTGGAAAGCAAGGATGAGAGCTAACCTGGATGCAAGAGACGTGTGGGAGTATGTGGATGGCTCCCTACCTGATCCTTCCAAGGCTGATCCCAAAGGCACTAACGATGAAATAGCTAAATGGAATAAAGGGAACAAGGTCGCGTTTGCCATCCTCTTGTCAGGACTTGATGAAGTCACCATCTCCGAAGTCGAGTTTCTGGGATCAGCTGCAGCAGTTTGGAGTCAGCTCAAGGAAACTTACCAAGTTCAGAACATTCTCACATTGGTCACTGCTAGGAATGATTTCTTTGGACTAAGATTGAAGGAAGGAGACTCTGTTGGAGCTCATGTCACTCGGTTGCGTTACCTACGGGCTCAGTTAGCCGCACTAGGCAGTACGATGACCGAATTGGATGTGACTGCTCAACTACTGTCTAGCTTGCCTCCATCTTACCAAAACTTTGTGTCTAGCCAAAATTCCATCTTGAGAGACTCCTACAAGGCTGTGGCTGCTGGACGTCCTTCGATGATAAGCTTGAATGAGGTGGTGGGCTCTCTTCTGCAAGAAGAACAGAGTCGCCACAGATCAGGCACTACTCCCCTCAGGGGCGAAAAGGCCCTCTATGCTAAAGCAAAAGGACCTTGGAAGGGGAAGGAAAGAGGAAAGAAGCAACAGCAACAACTGGTCGATTTGCCAACTCTTACGCTTCTCCGACCAAGCCTGTGAATGCTGGCCCAGTGTGGCATCTACAGCCCTTTGGGAGCCATCGAAAAAAAGAAGGCAGGTGATCCAAAGCGAGAGCCCAAATCTGAAGCCCATTTGGCATCCAAGGACTTCAAGAGCTCTGGGTCTCAGCAATCACAGCCTCGAAGCGCGATCACGACTACTTAGTTTGCTCACTTGCCGTCTAGAAAAGCTCTTCGTTGGTTTGTAGACTGAGCAACCTTCATGCCGCACTTGATCGAGATCAATTCTCAACCTTCGGTGATCCTTCCCAGCTTATGTCGGTGACTCTAGAGGCACTCTGGTGTCAAAGGACGGTTGATTAAGTTACCCTTCTTTGGATGGATCTTTCTTGCTCTGTCTGATAATATTCATATTCATAACGCGGAATAATGTCGCGGTTATGGAAAAAATTACCGCCGCTTGGTACTTTTCATCGATTACTAATTCACTCCAAACACGTCTCTTGGCACATGCGCCGCAAGCAATCATTGTGATTGAGATTTGAATTTCGTGTCAAAGGGTGCAATGAAGGTGCCAAGGTGCGGATGCTTGCGGACAAGCGGCAATGCTCGATTATAAGTAGAGTGCGTCCGGATGTATTCAAAACGGCCTCATGGCGACGAACAACTTGCTACTAGAAGATCCGTGTCATCCACTCCAAAGACAACGGCCCATACGATATACAGCAGTAAAGAAGAAAACGTTCTAGCCACCTAAGGAAGTTGGTCTCAAGATTCAACCGCACACAAAACCGGCTTCACTATCGTGAACTACGGTGACGCTTTCTCGACGCTTCATCCGTCTCTCAAAGAGTCAATCATCATCGCGCTGCGTCTTCCTTCCCGTCCGTGAGGTGTGCCATATGCCTCTAGTGTCTTGCCCTCATCGTGGTCTCCCCTTCTTTCATTCGCCCGACCCTAGAGGCACAATTTGAGCCTTCCCAATATCCTTCTCACGACGCAAACCTCCTTGGCCTGTAATTGAGATGGACCACGACGATGCGGCTCATGTGTCGCCTCCTCCGCATCCGTGACTTCATATCCATGTACACGCTGGAATGAATTAGACACCTCTTGTCCGCCTCGATAGAAATACAATGGCCGACAACAAGGCACATTAAAGATGACCCACTACCGACATGCATCCAATATCCAGTCCTTCCTTGGAGAATGTCTTGATAAGCTTCATCATCAAACCTAAAGGCACGGTAGGGACACAACAAGTTTGTCAAGTGAATGATAAACCAACTTTTTCACAACCGTATGGTGGGCAATCACCGACCGACCATTATTGAAAGTGCCTGCAAAACATTAGGTAACATGATGTACTGCAACTCGGAGCTTTTCTTTCACCCGACGCGGTGACATACTCCACCGTATCAAACCCACCCTTGTCGTTGTTGACATTTGTCTTGTCCCACACAAATGAAACAAGACCACCCTCCGCACCACTTCCGCAGGCTCCACAATATGTGAATCTTCCACACCATGCATTATGATCATCCCGAATCGCGATTCACCAAGTCATGGAAGGAATGCAAAACATTACCAACTTGCCAAATATCAAACCTTCCATCCTTTGGGCCCTTCTCGAATCCACGTGGACATCCATCACAAGCAAAGAGTAACTCCTCTTCCTCACAAAACCTCGCATATCCCGCATCTCGAGCATGAATGACATCATTTTTTTTCTCCGATCGGGATGTGTGCAACAATCCCTCTTCTATGTCTCTATCTGAGCTCGTCTCATCCTCCAAGCCCTTCCAAGTGTTGACCTCATAAATGAACCGTTGAAAGTTTCGGGCACTTGGTAAGGACTTCAATGTCTTTGTTGCTGCACAAAACAGGATGCTTGTCAATATTAGATGTCGGAGGGAGGGCGCATGCCGGCCTCCCCGCACTTAGGGCCTGCATCTAGACCCGGTGGCAGGCGCATGCGGGCCCTCCTCGTGCAACCCTGCGGGTGCATGCCGCGCCACTCCGGCGGCGATGCGGCGCCCCAAGCGACAACAGCTGAGGGAGTGAGGAGGAGGGCGGCATGCCTGCCGCCTCCTCCTCCCGCCTGCATAAAGTTCTAAGAAACAAGAGAGTATGATAACATACCTTTCCCTCGAAAGGCCTGAACTGCGACTACTGTCGGTGGAATGTTGTGGGTACTCTTGCCTCACCATCTCAAAAGATGAACATCCTAAGTGCTTCGCCATGGCCACTTGGATGATATGCAATTATAATAATTTCATCGACATTCCTTCAAATCCATAAGGCCGGAGAACTTTCTCGTGGCACTAATAAGCATTTGTTGCCCGCCTCCCCGCAGAATACCTTGAAAGCAACGCCATGGCTTTGTCTCGCATCTCCTTGGGCTTCACCAATATACCCTCAACTTGTTTCGTTTCTTCCGCCGCTTTCCGCTTTGCCTTTGCTCTTTTGCTCTCGCCGCCACATGTTTCTTCCGGCAAGTCACAAGCCTCCCACTTTGCAAAAATTTTGTCCACATTCTCCCATACCCTTCCTTCCAACTTCGCTATGCACAAGATGTGCGCCCGTTGTCAACCTTGTCGCTTTGTAGGCATCATCTTCCCGTCCTTCATCATCTTCGATAAGACCCAATACCTTATAGTTGAACTTCCAATTCATGGACATATGCACGCCATCCCGCTTGGCTATAACTCATCATCTCGAGATATCTTACTTGCTCTATGAACGACATCTTCCGCCGCTTGTCGACATTGTGACGATCGCCAAAACCCTCATTTCTGTGGTCGCCCACAATACATGTGCCTCTATCCATTTGAAACGCTCTTCATCGGTGATATGTCCGCCAAATGTTGCATTGCCGCAAATGTGTGGTTCCCGCCTAACACACCCATGATGTATTTCTTTGCCTCGAACTTTTTCCACCCAGTCCTCTAGATCATCACACTCCTTGGGATCAATCATGCACAAAGGGGCAATACGCCCTCCTCAACTCGGCCCTTCCAATCAGCCGAGATAATTAGTCCACGCTTCATCCACACGCCGAATCTGCATCCGGGTTAGATAAGAGGCAGCCGCAGATTCTCCAGCTTACCAAGAGCCTCACCACCACCTTCTGACATGTCTGCATCTCGAATTCGGGTGAGGTAGTCCTCCTCGTGGAAGGAAGATTCCAACCTCTCTTCATCTGAAAGGTGCACTGTGGGAATGTCTCCACTGGTGACATAGTTCCCGTAGTCTTTGCTTTCTTCCGTATTTTACCATGTTCGGCTCCAAACTCTCGCTCGCATCCTCTTGCATCACTGCTTCCTCTTTCCGGATCCCGGCCTTGTATCAAAATGACTAGCTCGGTTCGCCAACAAATTACCAAATGATCCGGACTTGGGTGTCGTGTTCGGCTGCTCCTCGTGCGCTGCTTTGCCTTTCCTCCAGCCCTCCCGACAATCCAACGGCCGGGTCGATAGCTCATAGCACTGGTATAGTAGAAGGGTGGCGCTGTGGGAGGAGGAGTGCCGCATGCGCCGCCCCTTCCTTGCTCCCCGCCACATCCATAAACATGCCTGCATGGGGGTTGGGAGGACTCCACACCGCACGTAGGCCGGCCGCCTCCTCTTCCTTGCTCCGCCACATCCATACATGCCGAGGTTGGCGGACTCACCTGGAATGGAGTCGGCGCGGCAGATGCCGCCACCGTGGGCGGGTTATAAGGGACTGGGCACAAGCATAGAGTCGAGGCATGTCATAATCCATTATTAATGCATCTCTAACCTCGGTTTCCAAGTCATCCCGCTTCTTCCATCATCTTCGGATTGTCCAAGGATGTCGGGCAATGGTCCATCATGCTCATCTTCGGGCCCAGCTCCTCTTCCTCCGAGCTGCCCGAGAGGTCCTCCGTCGTGATTTTGGGGAGGGCTGCCCCGGTTCGCCGATGCTCATTTCTCTCGGTGGTCCACGATAGATGTGACAAAAGCACACGCTTGCTTATAGAAAGCCCTCCCACTGCTGACACACAAAACCCATAAGCCAACTCATGCCTACATGCAAGAAATGAAAAGCACGTTCAAGCACAACAATGCAATGTTAGCCAACCCGTCCATACGTGTTGATTCTGCTTAGCCTCTCGGAAGGCAGACATCCGGGGAACACTTCTTAAGCTTGAACATCCCAAGGCCCACGGTGATAACCTTGAACTCCTCCGCAGGGCGAATTTCATCCAGGTGTGGCTTTGTTGTAAGGAGGATCTCGACCCGTTCCTGCTAAATCCAGACTTGCCCATACAACCCAGCCAACTCTTGCTCTGATTTTGGCTTAGCTGGTCCAAACCTCAGAACCCATGCCTGTTGTCCATATGGTCAAGATCATCCAACGCCGCTCTTGCAAAACCACTCCTTCCCTAGACAATTAATGCATCGATTGAGTTAGTCGCGCCCGATGAGCATAGTTTCTTCCAAGTTGTATGGCGAAGGCACAGGATCGGGTTGCTTTCTTCTTCCCTTCAAGCCTCCTTGTCTTTCGTGGCTGCCCGCCTCCGTGGCCGGCTTTTGCTGAATTCCGAGCTCGATTTCTTCCGCCCCACCCACATCCTTGCACGCCCGATGCTCGGTTGCTGCGCCTGGCGCCACCATCCTTGTCGGACATTGCCGCCATATCCGCGACTTCCTCCCCGAGTCGCCTTCTTCGGTTTCTTCGCCGCACAATCTAAGGTGGTTCAAGCGTAGGCGCCGCTAGGTCCTTCTTGCTCGAGAGCCCTCCCGATGCCATGATTTCGCCACAAGGAACGCGGACGCATCAACCAAATTGCATCGATTAGAGTTCTCACTTTGAGGTGGAAAGCAACAATTGGGGAGAAGAACACCTCCTTGCGTGGGGATGATCCTCAAAGGCCCACGCGCATCCACCGCAAGCGTTGAATCACTCCCTCTTCTCGCCCGCAGGAGTCCGCACACCACAAAGTTGAAGGGACGTAAAGCCCGCTTCGTGTGGACGTGGGGAAATGGTTTTAAAAGACCTTATACGCCCGGACAAGAAGTTAGGGTTCCCTTCATTTGCCCGATTCTCACCGTAACCTCCATGGATTCGCGAACGCATATAATACATAAATTCCATTTTAGGATAATGTCCTAACTACACCTCTTAATGGTGGTGTCGTTTTGGCGGAGGCGCCATTACGATGGCGTAATGATTGTTTGCCGTTATAGGTCTAGAACTTGTGCATTGAGCGGCCAGCGCCTTTCGTGTGCGTTGAAGTTGGTGGCTTGACGTTATATTTCCCTTTTCCTGCAGGAGAACACACTGCTTTGTGTCGTGAAGTGGCATCGTCGCGGGAATGTTACAGAGACTCACCGCATGGGCTGAAGTGAGCGATCTTTGTTGTATCCAATGCACTCCATGCAATAATGTTCCCTTGATGTTCTTCTCCCAGCTAAACTTCGGCGTTTCATGTTGAAGGGAGGACTTGTCATCGCAGCTTCAACCGAGAGTCGACAAGAAAAAGGAAACGCAATGCAAGATTGAATGCGTCCGATCCTCCGTCCTGCGATGCACAACACACCGCATCTCCAAATGGCTTGTGGGTAGTAGATGGTCGTGTGTTAATTTCGCGTGTAGTTCTGCCCTCACGCATGCCAACAACACTGTAAGAGGCTAGTTCCCCGATGTGTCACCAAATGCCGGGCGCGTTGCATGAAGGTTGGAGGCGGGTCCAGACCTCACCAAGGATTCCTCGGGTGTTCCTCGACACCAAGGAACATCAATTTGTATTCACCGTGGAGCGGAGTCCTAGTGGCCGCGCCATGAAGAACCGAATAGTTCCCACGCCAAGGCCGTCGGGGTTTGTTTCCAATTGAGGAAAGGAGGGTGTTCTCGAACCCTCGGCGATGCACCTTTAGTGAGACAGGGAAGGCGACCGCCCGACGCACGGTCATTCCACCCCAAACCAGAAACATTTGTGGCGCCACGGACATGCAATCCGTGGTTCGAAGGCGGGCAAGTGGAGTTCCTTTGTCGAAGAAGACTCCGACGTCACGGACTTCTAAGCCATGCCGCAACAAGCAATGCGTCTCCAATGTCTAAGGCCAATTTCCATGAGCAACGTTATTTTTGCGAATGGGAGGGCGAGCAAGAGACATTTCTTCCGGTCGTGGACTTACAGGCCACCGAAAGGACAAGGTCATCACGCATATAATGGGGGCGACGCATTCGGTGTTGTTTGCAAGCTTTTCAAGAGTATCGCATCTCGAGAGGCGAGGAGTTGAAGAGCGTGGTGTTATGCAATGCACCGTGGATGGGTCAAGAGTGAATCCGCGACAACCATCTACACACGGGAGCGGGTTCGATGGATAGCTTTTCAAGTGATGGCGGAAAGGCTGCCAAACGTTGATGTGTTCCACCGCACGTTCTCAAAGTTGGAGATCCGGGCCCGATCGGGATATGACACGGTCTAGTATGCGCCTGGGTCGATCCCTATTTTCTCGACCGGAGGACCAACTTCCAAGGTTAGGATTCCAAAGTCTAATAGGTTTTCCACTTGCTCTTTATGTGAAGGATCAAGCGCACCATCCGGAACACTTCCGCAGAGGCACAAGGTTTGTTCTTCATATCCTGGGGATGTGCATAGTTTCTAAGAACCATTTTGCGGAAGGATGCATGACCGTTTACATATGTCGTGAGTGTATATGCATATGTATTCTTAAAAGGTGGGCCACCGCAGTTTGGCGCTTGTCGCAGAGGTGTGGCAATGTAGATACCAATGTGCAAGACTCACATAGGTTGCTGTAGGCAAGAGTGCTTCCATTGTCCGGGGCCCAGACCCTTCAAGACATGCACATGGGCGCAGCAGGCCGGTGGCCCCTCGAGCGCCTGGGAGGGCGGAGGTGCCCCAAAGCTTTTCCGCATGTCGGTCCGGGGGAAGCATGCCGGCGCCTCAGCGTAGATTAACTGCACCCATGTTCATGTTACAGGTAGACTGGTTGTGCAACAATACTGTCTGATATAATACTCGTCCCGTCTCCATTTTTGCAGAGGTTTACGAAGGAGCTTTGGCATCACACAGGGTGCGACTAAGCAATGAGAGAGACAAAGCAAAAACATCGGTCCAAAAGTTATAGTCAGCCCACAAGTATATGCAGCTATCGATGGCATGGACCAAGAAGAGCAGAGCTCCCTCATTTCCTCCGATATCCCAAAGAGTTGGCAGAGGCATCACTTATTAATGTTCATGTGGTGGGATGTATGATACATAATTACACTTTCAAGGCGAGGGCATATTTACACTACGCTAATCTGCACAACGACGCCAATCTCACTATCCATATAATTCAGGATGTCATATTTTCTTACGAAGGGGTGCTTCCTAAAGTTCTTTACCTCCAGCTGGATAATACTTGCCGCGAGAACAAGAACCAGCTACTATTCGCGTACCTAAATATGCTCATCGACCTTCAGGTGTTCGTTAAAATAAAGGTTGGGTTCCTATTGGTTGGTCATACCCATGATCAGGTTGATCAAATGTTTTCTTGCTCAAGCTTCTTAGGCACAAAGAAGCGTTTACTATTGATACACTGGAGATTTTGACAGCTTTCACCCCAACGCGGGTTAAAGTTAACAGAGGTGGCGATTTTCGGTCTTATGTATGGCCCATTAAGAAGGGACGAGAGGATATGCATACAAGGCCGGAACTTGAATAATCTTTCCTTCCAACATCAATTTAAAATCACGAGAGAGGAACGGCGGACCGAGGTCAAGTTACGCCATTCAAGTAAGACTCAACATCCCTCAATGGGAATCAAGATGGTTGGAATTTTGAAATTTGTTCCATCAACCACCGACGCCCCACTCCCTCATGCCGCAAGGCGAGAGACAAAAAGGGTCAAGATGGAGGTCTTTCCGTGCGGTGTGGCGGCGCATGACATGGCTTCGAACTTGCGACGTATATCACGCCATCGGAGAGGGTGTGGTGGAGGTTGTTTGGGTCGACAGAAGGAATTGCCACTATTGTGGAGAACAATATTGCTCTAGTGCTTAAACAACCGTGGAGGTGGTACAGAGAAGAGGTGGAGGGCCATGCCGCCACTTCAAGTGCCGGAGGAGGTTGTGCTTGATGAAGCATTACTAAGAGAAGTTCCTCAACGGGATATGTATTTGGGAGCTCACGAATGCAAGTCGACAACATCAAGAAATAGAAAGGATGAATGGAGATGTCAAAGAGATAAGGAAGGGCATGTTCATTGCAACTCCATGCTCGGAGATACACATAAGGGCTTTCGGATTGGGAAGGTGGAAAGCGAGACTTGCAGCGAACCATTTCTTATGGTCCACGGTACAGATCGAGCACCGATGCTTTTGAAGGGAAATATGTTGAGGAGTTCTTTGTTAGAGGACCGATAATCGACGATCGCGAAATGGGAAGAGAGTGGGAAAGAGAAATTTACTAAATTCAGCAAGACTATTATTCTCTATTATGGGTTCAACCTCAATGCAAGAAAGCACCTTTACGCTGAGAAGGCTATTCGAGATAGTGGACTATGAAGTGGATGATGGATGTCCTTTGGTTGACGAAGGAATTCGGTCCCAAGACTAGAGATTTTAGGGTTTTGTTTTCACGATAGAGTTAGCGTAGGCTTCCGAGTTTCATACTCGGCCGCTACTAGATAGGTTGGCTGAACACCGGTCGCGCTTTTACGCCGCTATGTAATGAAGGCGTTCTGGGTCCATGCTTTTACGTGGTCTACCGCTTGTCTTCCACCGTGGAGGCCGCATCCGCCATCATTGACAATACCCTAGCTGCATTCACTCCTAATATGTTTGAACATTTGTCACATGTGATGGCATTTCATGGGTCCATGTGTTCCCTAGCCCAAGGTTAGTCACTTGTTTCTATGGGTATAACAGGGAGGCGCCGCGCCGCCTCCACCTCCACCCCCGCTACACCACCTCATGTGTTTAACGTTTTCGAAGGGATGGCAGGGGCCATGCGTCACGAGTTCTGCAAGGTAAGTCACTTGTTTCTACCGCTTTGTAGAAAATATAGATAGTGGAGGCACCGCATGCCGGGCGCTCCACCGACAATACCCTAGCCCGCATGCTCGCTCCTCATGTTTCAACGCTTGTCGATGGGACGGCATTTCGGGTCCATGTGTCCCTAGTTCTTTCCAAGGTAAGTCACTTGTTAGGGGCGTAACAGTGGAGGCGCCTCATGCTTACACCGCCCCATACGCCCACTCCGCATATGTTACAACGCTTTGTCGAAGGGGACGGCATTTCGGGACCCGCCCACGAGTTCTCGCCCAAGGTAAGTCACTTGTTTCACCGTCTCAGAGAAGATATAGATATGGAGGCGCCGCATGCCGCGCCCATTGACAATACCTCCCTGCACAGTTCAATATCCATATGTTTCGATGTTTGTCAGAAGGGGCGGAATTTCTCGAGTCCATGCGTCCAAAAGTTCTCTCTAAGGTAAGTCAATCTCCTCACTCTTCCGAGACTTTTGTTCCCCTTGCGATTGTTTTTCTTTGATAGCACCCATCCATGAAGGTGAGACTCGACAGTACAAAACACACACCGAGGCATGGAAACGAATTGCATGTCTTGATTTCGGAAGATGGAAACAGGGACTTGCACCGCATGTTGAATTTTCATTGTCATCTCCAATAGTTATTACTCCCTCATTAAAACGGTTTTCCAAAATCATATACCCTTTACGTCTTGAATGAATAGCAAGAGGCCTCTCTGCCCTCTTCACCACCAAGAATGTCATGTATGGGCATTATTTCAAGGCAAATGTGTGTGCCCATCGAGGTTGTATATCCCTTTTCCAGCCTATGTCATGACATTATCCCGGCTTCCTGCACACAAAGCAACCGTAATTTTGAACCATTTTTTGTGGAAAATGGCAGGATCAGGCGTTTTGTTCCCATGTTCCCGCCGGTTACCAGTTTATTCATTGAAAAAGCCGCTTCCTGTTTATTCCGACGGTATAAATATCATCTAGAATCTAGATGATGTCCTCTTTGTACCTGACATGAGTAAGAATCTATTGTCAATACGTGCTATTGTCCAGAGTAACAGATATGGCTTTAGGTTTGAAGACAAGCGTTGTTATGTCTACTTGCTGTCTAACCCAAGCAGCTACATTGCAAAAGCCATTCTAGTGAACGACCTGTATCAGCTAGTAACAGTCTCAAAGTCAAAGGTTCGAGCCTTACTAGCAGCTTTCAATGCACAGGCCAACCTGTGGCACGCCCGTCTTGGTCATGTCAACCGTTCCAAGCTTGATTTGATGTCTAATTCTAACTGCTATCGTGAGCGTCTTCCTTCTTGTTTTAAGCACCTTGTAGCATGTAGTTCCTGCATTTTATCAAAGAAAAAGGAGCTCCCTTTTAAAAACAAGAATGCAACTCGTGCAAAAGCAGTTTTAGAGCTCATTCATGCAGACATAGCCGGTAAACTGCCGGTCAAATCACTTGGAGGGGCAGAGTATTACCTGACGCTGACAGATGACTATTCTCGTTATACTTGGACATACCCACTGGCGCTGAAGAGTGATGTCTTTGAGACCATCTCAACATGGATTCTCATGGTGCTGACAAAGCAGGTGAAGTGTTTCCCTTGCATAAATGGGCGAGTTCAGGAGAAAGTTTGATGACTTCATTCAAAATTGTATGGCATCACTCGTCAGCTTTCCATTCCCTACACCCAACAACAGAACGGTGTGGCAGAAAGGAAAAATCAGACACTGATGGGTATGGTGCGCAACATGCTATCACAGTGCACTTCGTCCTCTTGGGCGGGCGATAGTAGATACTGCCCGCCTTGAGTTGTAACTTCCGCCCTTCCTGGTAGAACGCCATATGAGGCTTTGTGGGATCGTAAACCTAGCCTCCTACACTTGAGGGTTTTTGGATCACTTGCTTTTGCCTATATCCCTGAACCAAAGCGAGGCAAGTTAGATAACAGGTCTAAGCCAATGATCTTTCTTGGCTACTCAGAGGAGTCGAAGGCCTACAAGTTGTATGACCCTGAAGTTCGCAAAATCGTTCTGTCTAGGAGTGCCACCTTCAAGGAATTACTTACCCCAAGGACAACTTCACATGTGGAACAGTTAGACGGTCCTGAACTCTCTGCTAGCAGCTCCCTAGGTTTTGAACTTGATCAACATTCTCTTCCAACAACCTACCACATGTCGGATGGAGCCTGGCGATTTACGACTGGATGCCTTTGGTGAGCACATGCTCCTACACATGGAGCCATCCAACCTGTTTATGATGGTGATATTGACAACGTTCCTATAGAGGATGCTGCCTATGATGTGCTACCTGACATACCTGATCACGTCGATGCTGCAGAGGATGAACTTTCAGAGAATGGTTCTGTAGCACTTGAAATGGACCCTGTTACCTACATGGAGGATCTTTGCACCTCCCTCACGCCGGGAGATGTAGATCCAGAGGGAACTATTCCAGCAGCTAATTCTCTTCCACGATACCCTACAAGAGAACGAAGGGCTCGTGAGGACTGGATTGAGCCACCCTATCAATCGGTTCATTTTCGCAGATCAGGTGTACATGTAGCTGACCTGCATGTTCCTATTGTCAGAACAGATCCTCAAAGCTATTCTGAAGCTTTAAATGGACCTGATGGCAAACACTGGCGAGTTTCCATCGATGAAGAGTATAACTCTTTGATCAAAAATCATACAGGGTGGCGGACTTGCCACAGGCCGCAAAATCGATCACACCGCAAATGGGTCTTCAAGACTAAGTTAAAAGCAGATGGAACGATTGCACGTTATAAATCACGTCTGGTTGCTAGAGGCTTCTCGCGGATACAGTATCGATTATGGGGATACATTTACGCGGTAGTAAAGCCGCCATGCAATAGTATACTACTTGCTATGGCTGCGGAGTTCGACCTTGAGCTCCATTAGATGGATGTCTGTACAGCATTCCTCCATGGGGAATTGGAGGAGGTTCTCTTTATGGAACAGCCTGAAGGGTTTGTTGACAAACGCTGGCCAAACAAGGTGTGCAAATTGTTGAAAACTATCTACGGGCTCAAGCAAAGCCCTCGGGCATGGTTTAAACGGATCATGAAATTCCTCAAGCAACATGGTTTTGTTCAGTCTCCTGCAGATACCAATGTGTTTTACCTCATCTCTGGAGACTCCTTTGTGATTCTGGCCCTTTATGTGGATGATGCCATCCTCCTTAGTGACAGTATGCAGCACCTTGACCAAGTAAAAACTCTTCTTCGCTCTGAATTCGAGATGACAGACCAGGGATCTCTTCAATATTGCACAGGCATTGATTCGTGATAAGTCATTCGATGGTCCTTCATCAAACCAAGTATCTTAAAGAGATTCTTAAAAGATTCAACATGGACGCTGCCCGGCCAGTTTCTACACCCTCAGCAGTGGGTGAAAAACTTACTTTGGCACAGTCTCCACAGGATGCTGATAGTGAGCTTGCCATGACGCCTATCCCATATGCTGAGGCCGTGGGATGCCTTATCTTTCTGGCCAACTGGACTCGGCCTGATATAAGCTACTCGGTCAGCGTTGTCTCCCAATTCTTGAAGAACCCTGGAAAAGCCCACTGGTCTGCTGTTAAGAGAATTTACAGATATCTTAAGGGCACCTTGCATTATGGTCTGCAATACGAATCCAGTGGACAGAGGGAGTTCTTGCTCTGACATTCTTGAGATCTTGTTGGGCGTCCCGATCTTTGATTCTGATACATGCATATGTGTTTCTTCTTGCCTCGGGGCTATCAATTGGTCTTGTAAAGCGATGTCGTTGGCACTCTCTTCAACGAGGCCGGTACAGGCCACAGCGTGCAAAAATTAGAGTGGGAAAAGGCGGTTCTTAGATGCAGTTCACTTACCTCAGGTTGACCCTACTACTCTCCACTGCGACAACATGTCCGCTATTGCCCTTGTGTCCAATCCTAGGTTTCACGCCAGAACCAAACATATTGAACTCTATCATCACTATGTCCGTGATGTTGCTGAAAGGGGCATGGTCAAAGTGCAATATGTTAGTACAGAGGATAACACGGCAGACATCTTTACTAAGGGCTTGCCCAAGACGAAACATTACAAACATATGGCTGCCCTTGGGCTCAGGGTGTTTTCTATGCCACCCATTACAACATGACCTACCTATCTTTCAGGCAAAGGCCCGTTGCTGCAGCTTGCCGGCGGTTGCGGCGATTGTCGCGCGCATGGCGTGCGAGATGCAAACACACACATCGCAGTCCTCTCGTGAGATCGCGCCGCGAGATTTCTTTTTCTCGGTATGGTACGAGAGACAGCCCTGGCCGGTGTGGCGGCGCGTGACGTTGGCGATGCGTATTTTCCTCTCTGTTGTCCTTGCGCTGTTCGTGAGCCTGACAGGCGGATTGGCTCACGCCCAGACCGCGGCTTTGCGCGCGGCGCCGCACCCGCCGTGCGGGCCTACGTCATCGGCACGGTCGGCGACTCCTGGGCGATGGCCTGTGGGAAGGCCTTTACCGCAGCTTGTTTCAGGACAAGCGCTTCCTCGTCCTGCGGGGCTCGCGCCGATCGGTTGGTTTCGCGGATTCCGACCTTACGCATCAGATCGATGCGCTCGCCGCGAAAGGACGCGTCGACGCCTTGGTTGTCATGGTTGGCGCCAATGACGATGGCCGCAGCTTCTTCGTGAACGGCCGCGCGAATGCCTTGTTCGGGACCGACCGCTGGAAGGAGCAGTACAAGGCACGGTGGCAGCGTTCATGGCGCACGCGGGCCGGCTCGGAACGCCTTTGGTCTGGCTGCTCCGGCCATGCGCACCGGCGAGATGAACCGTGCCGCGGGCCTGATCAACGCGCTCGTCGTCGAGGCGGCGGCCGAGCACCCTCACGTCGCGCTCGTGC